>RCUC01155854.1:0-65803 GCA_003697995.1 Taxidea taxus jeffersonii | reverse complement strand
ATGAGTGTGGATTGGTGGTGACAGTAACTTGGACGGGGGTTTGAGATCAAGGTGTCTGATGATCCCACTATGGCAAGTATTGGTCAAGCTGTGTGTGAGGCCATGTGCTCAGTTCTCAAAGGCAGGTTAAAGGAAAATCTTCCTCACCTAGAGAGCACTCTGCAGATGTGGAGCAGGATGGAATGGAGAAAGCAGAGTGTGTTAAGAAAGGTCCATTGTGCGGAGAAGATTAAGAAGATTAAGATACAATTTGATAGTTATCTTCAAATATTTTGGTAGCTTTCAGAATGAAAGGAAGAATGGATCCATTCTCTATTTGCCATACAACACTCTAGAGCATTGATTTTTAAACGGTAGTTGGCAACCCATTAGTAGAAATGAATGCAACAGACTAAGGAGCATTTTAAATAAGTAAAAGAGAACATAATGGAAAATACCAGATGCAGCCAATCTAATAAGGGTAATTACTATCCCATACACCTTCTGTCTTAGTTATATTTATGTTAAAATGTGTATGTGTATGTCTCAATGTAAAATGTATCCTGATGTTGGATTGCAGTAAGAAAAAATGTTGAAAGCTCTAGAAGACAAAACACAGACTACTGGGTGCAAGAAACAGGAAGTCGGGTTTCACTCCCTCGCTACAAAGAAACTGTTATAATAATGGTCCCTGCTTAGCAACACCAGGCTTACTCAGGCGGGGCTGGGGGGGGGGGACCCCCACACATACATCACCCCTCTGGTGATGCTCTAGCACAGGCTGAGTGCTGATGCATAACAGAAGGAGGGACTGAGTGTCCACTCCTAGGAGGACACAGAGATAGTCTGACTATCCAAAAGAGAAAAGATTGGACCTGAGCGTCTGTTATAAGAGAGAACAGAGAAAATCAAAGCCTAAATATCCAGACCTCAGAAGCCATGCGACCTATGCAAGAGGAGTTGTTCTGAGTTGATAGGTTATACACAGGGAGCATGGGTAAAATCCCTGAAGTTGCTTAGGATTCCTACTCTTGGATGGATTTACTTTCCAACCTCCTTTTCTAATTGAGGTGAAAAAAGGACTCAGATCTCAGCAATCAGGTTTCATTGATAGAAGTCCCATGTGGACTGGATACCTGGTGATAGGAAATGAGCTGTTTTATCACGCCTCCTAAAAGAGTGAACTAAAATCCAGTGCAAAGAACAGAGTCCCCAGATGCTGCTCCCGCACCGAGGGCTGCCTGATAGAACACGTGACACCAGTTGCATTTGAATTTCAGAAAAGCAACAAAATTTCTTTAATATAGTATGTCTCAAATATTGCAGAGAACATGTATACACTTTTTAAAAAATCATTTGTCATTTATCTAAAATTAAATTTAACTGGGTGTCCTCTGTTTTTGTTTGCTAATTCTGACAAATACCTGCCCACACTGGGTTATGTCCCTACACCCACCTTACAAGATTCCTTGGTGTCTCCTTCTGTAAACAATGTGGAATGTCAGCACCAAGGAGCTGATAATCCTAAAATGCAACAATGATGCTAATAATGGAAAACAGGAGTGAAATTCAAATGAACATGGTGTTAAAGGCTTTGTGCGGCTGAACTCCCCTGGGCCAAATGTAAGGAACTTTAGAGAGCAGGACAGACTCCATGAGCCATCAGGCCTGGCCCAGCATTTAAGGAAGGAGTTAATGGGGTCACATTCCCACTTTGTAGAGTTTCCATGCTAAACCCCAGGCAGAATGAGGGAGAAGTCAGCTTCGTTCACCTGCTCTCCATTACTCAGCACTCAGTGACGTGATCCCTAAAGGAGGAGGTGACAGCTATTCTAAGACAGACATGATGCCGTTCATGCCTGGTACCCTTGCTCTCTTGCAGGTCATGCTGGGAAGAATGGATCTCCTGGAATGGATCTCCTCCAGGAAGCCTGCCAGGCCTCCCCTTGACCTCCATGATTGAGTCAGGCTCCTCTTCTCTGGGGTCCCAGGCCCTCCTTGCGTTCTTCCCTGATTGCACTTACCATAGTAATAGTAATTCCACCCACATGGAATGTCAGCTACTTTGCATATATTATCCTATTCAATCCCTCCCAATAACCCTATGAAGTAGGTATTTGCATTTCCATATCACAGATGAGTAAACTGAGGTCTAGAGAATTTAGATAACCCACTCAAGGTCCCCGGTCAGTAAGTACCCAACAGCTAGGAGGATCCAGAGCTCCACTTTGTAAATTTTCTGTTAATTGGTCTTTCTCCCTGACTGAGGTCATCATTTCTTTGAGGAGAGTATTGTGTCCCTTCACCCTCCTGCCCCCAAGCCTAGCCTGCAGTGCACAACAAGTTGGTATGCAGGATTGTAAATGGGTCAGCCCATATTTTTACAGTTAGGTAGACCCGACTGCAAATCGCCGTTCTGCCAAGAATCTGCCACTGAGGTTCAGGAGTCTGGATACTCATACTTTACTCTGGAATTCAGGATGGTGGGTTAAGAACCCAAGCAGCAAAGACCAGAGCTGGGCTCAAGCCCTGGCTCTACCACCCACCAGGTGGGACTTGGCAAGTCATTTAACTTGTCCAAGCTTTAGTTCCCCATCTGTAAAATGAGGCAAATCCTAGTACCTGCCTCATAGGATTGTCTCAAGATGACTGACATAAATTTCTTAGCCGAATACTTAATACATGGAAAGCACTCAACAAATATCAGCTCTTTTTATTATAGTGCATTTAAAACTGCCATTTGAACTGGAGTAAATAAGTTTTGGTTAACTACTGGCATACATATTGCAAGTTTTAAACATAGTTTTTATTCAGGAGATCAGAACCTGGGGGAAATAAACCCCATCACGTAAATAATTTAGGGGAAATGTATTTGAAAAGAACTAATCAAAGCAGAATTTAGTCTTTTTAGTATGTACACAACAGTGAAAGAGTCCCCAGAAAAGGAAAGAAATATCCATGAGAATGTCACAATGGGAGTGTGGGATCAGGGCTACCATGATCAGTTGTGTGGGCTGCTCACTGCACAAGAGTGCCAGGCTGAGGGAGTGAACGAGGCAGAGGTGGGAGGCTGAAATCTAGCAGGCTAAACTGGGAACCCTGCCCCTGCTCTTCATCCACTTGGAGGGGATGATTTTTGTCCAATTTGTTCAAAGGCACTCTTAGAGCTTGTGGTGGCTCTGGCTTTATACTTTTGTGGTTGATTCTTTTCCCCTTTTCTCTTCTTTCAGTGTCACTAGATGAGTAGAATAGGAGAGGAGAAATGGGATGGAGTTCAGGGAAGGAAGGCATACCTGAAAATGATGAGGGAAGTGGGGGGCAGGGAGGAGGCAGCAAAATTGGATAACATTTACTAAATGCTGGCCATTTGTCAGGTGTTGATCTAAGTGCTTTAGATGCGCTAACTGGTTTGATCCTATACAAGGGGAGCTACTGGAGGTGAAGGCAGTGGGGGGTCATATGAGCTTAACCCAAACGAGGGTCACACAGGACAAAAAACTGCCTGCCATACCCTAGTCCACAACAAATGTTCAGAATCTGGAATCCCTCTTTTGAGTTTGGAGGCGGGGGGCGGCAAATGTCAAGCCAAAAGGGGAATATTTTGTGTTAAGGACACAGTCTTAAGTTCTCCAGCTGGACAACCACAAAAGCCACAGTGATGGACTTTTGTTTTTGGGCAACAGCCAGTGAGGAGCAAACCTATAGAAGACAGAGACCCCAATGTCCCGGCAGGCTGCACATCCCAGCAGTAGATCTCCATCATTCAGCTCCCCTTCAGCCCCAAACTTTCTGCAGGGTTCATTTCAGACCAGATTCTGCACCCACAGCTCCCTTCTCTATTCTCTTAAAAACCTGAAGTTCCCATAAAATATTCACTGTTAAAGAGCGGCCTGAAAGCAGCTATGGTGCCCACTATTCCCGGTAGTGTTATTTAAAAAAAAAACAAAAACCCTCTGAGTTTGAAAATAAATCTTGCTACCAGGTGGTCAGTAATCTTGCCAACTCTGGATTTGGGGGTATAAAGGTTACGGGGAGAGGCGAATTAGGCAGAGATAAATATATACACATATTTGACATTAAAATAACCACACATGTGTGCCATGATGATGAAGGTCCATGACTAGTGAGCCTGTAAGGAGAGCGTTTCAGCAGCCAGCACAGAGCTAGAGACAGCAAAACCACCCTTGAACATCTGTTTCCCCCATTTTGCCAAAGAGCAGTCTTTTTTTATCTTTTTTTTATAATTTGACCTGTTTCATTTTCTGGCAGAGGACCCTAAGAAGAAAAGCACTGCTTTTTCTGTCCGTATTCCAACTTAAGATGGGAAAAGGGAGGAGGGAACAAGAGCAGGAAGCCTGAGGAGACAGACAAAGAGAAACAGAGGCACAGAGGAGGCCTGAGGCAGGGGAGGGAGACGGAGAGCAAGAGGTGGGGAAGAGAGAGAGAGGAGGAACACAGAGACACGGATAGAGCGCACAAGGGATTCCAAATCATTTGAAGTGCCCACCCTGAGCAAAACTGATTGGAGAAAAATACAAACAAAAAGGGCAGATTTGAGAATGATCATCCAGTAGGCAGGTGACACAGAAATCATAACCACAGTACTCCTGAACAGATCAAGCTGGTTAATAACACTCTGAATTCCAGTAGGGCTCAAAATCGATGAAACATTATTGTTCATAGGTAGTCACATTGTGTTTAATAGTCATGAGTAACTGGACACAGGCCTATATATTTCTAGTAAAAACATCTCTTTGGCAAGGAAAATGCCCTTCCCATTTTCCTGTGTAGTGTGTGTGTATGTGTGTGTGTTTTATCCCATTATTCCGTATCTGCTTCCTTGCTCTTTCTTCTCTTTAGCCAAGGTAAATAACCATTTATCCCCCAGAATTTATTGTCATTTCCCTTTCCTGCTCCCTTCTCTCTCCCAACCAGAATACCCTAGAAGAAAGCTTCATCTCCTGGGCAATGCACAGCATCATTTTGCAAACAAACATCATGTTTGTTTGGCGGTGAATTTTATACCTGAGCCTGAGCCCACCTGTCCTTAGATATGTTTTCAGATTCCTCTCCAAGCTCCTACTGCCCTGCCCCAAATTACACTGCTGCCAAAGTTTAGCTTCCTTTAGAAATAGCATGAGCACCATCACCACCGGGAAACCATCAGAGGTTTCCTGTCGCAGGGACTCTAGGCTGCAATACAGAGCAGGGAGAGCAGGAAGTGAGTGAAGGAAGAAGCCAGAAGGAGTTTCTCTGGATGTTGCTTCATATCCCATTATGGAAAATTCCTTTGGAGCATATTGATCATTATTTGTTGGTCTAAAAACAAATAAATATACACATATATAGCTCTGAGCACTCACCCTTCATGCATTTATTCAGCAAATATGTACAGAACCGCCCTATACTACACTGCGAGGCCCTGTGCTGGTTAATTCTACATAATTTATCGCATTCAACCCACAACCAGATCCCCCTGGGAGGAGGGCAACTTGCACAGTCTCCTCCCCAGGAGACCGAGATTGGCTCTGGAGCCAGAGATTATTATTTTTTAAATCAATTAATTAATTACTTTATTTGAGAGACAGCACAGAGATAGAGGGAGAAGCAGGCTCCCCGCTGAGCAGGGAGCTCAATGTGGGACTCTATCCCAGGACCCTGGGATCATGACCGCAGCTGAAGGCAGACACTTAACCAACTGAGGCACCCAGGCACCCCAGAGATTACATTTTTAATCTAAGGCTTGCCTCTAACTAGCTGTGTGATTTGAGGAAGATAATTTAACCAGTGTGAGCTCTGTTTCCTCCTCCATAATGTGAAAATAATTCCTTCTGCTCCCTGGAGTTGTTCTAAGGATGAAATGAGATGATATCCCCAACCAGATCCATCATGGAAGAGACTGAGTTGTCCAGATTTAGGCAATACACCAATGGTGAACTCTTCTGTGGCTGTTCGTGGGAGCCAGGAGGCAGGCCCGCACCCTGCGGCAGGGTGAGGTTTCCTGCGAAAGGAGTTGAATTTCCCGCTGTCAGTCATCCTGAGAGAAAGCTGAAGGGGGGTGAACACTCTATGAGAATAGGCTGTGTTTGGGGTTGGGGTAGGAGGAAGGCAGAACAGACAGGCTTCCGAGGGTGGAGAGATCTGGGGCGGATCCCAGGCTGGGGTGACTGGCCCTAGCTATCTGGACAGTCAGAGCAGGGCAGGGAGCCAACCCGATCCCAGACTCTCGGTGGCTCTGGGCTTGTGCACTAATGAGAAGACCCCGGCCCATTCTGAGGCTGAAAGAGCACAGAGAAGAGTGGTATCCTCATCCCTGCGGCCCGCAGAGGGTAGGACACTGGGAAACCAGCCAGGCTCGCAAGTGAAGGCGAAGCCTCCAGGTTCTGGAATGAGCAGGGGTGGCAGCAGCCTGGCCAGAGTCGTGTGGACACCAGTTTCTGAAGAACAGAGGACACGGAGCAGTTAACACATGTCCACGGGCCTCAGTGAGGTGTGTGGTGGATTTTAGCTCCCCCAGCAAAAGCCTAGAGCAGCCAGAACTGACAGGACGCAAATAAGCGCTCCTGAGAATTCCGGGAAATAACATTGGAGGGTGGCCTTAGAGAAAGACTTGATCTGTTAATATGGGCAGGCCGATCTTCACAAGTCGATATATTTGAGGGCATCAGTGTGGATGACATGATTCAAACTCCAAGCTGGGAAGCTATGTAGACAGTTTATACATGTAAAGTGCTCAGCACAGAATAAGCGAATTTATATAAGCCCAGCATCTTCCTCCTTATTCATCCCCATATAATGAGAAGGAAGAAACTTTGGATGCAGGATACAGCTGACTCTGAAAAAGATTTGTTCATAACTCTTGAGCCTTGCTGCAGCCCCCAACATAGGGTGGGGGAGGGCAGGTGGGAGACAATATTATTTAATTTATATGCCAAATTAAACCCTTCAGAAGGTTTCAACCATACTTGAAGGTATCAGAGCACTTGCCTAGGTACATGAAAAGAGTAAACGATTAATGATGGCTGCTGCATTTGACCACTAGTCCTACAAGGCATTCACTCTCACCCCCAGGGTCTGAGGCCAATACCGTTACTATCCCCATCGTGTCAGCCGGGGCCCTAGCAGGAAATGGATGGTGTGCCCAGGCTGTGCCTGAAGACAGTCTAATAAAGGCCATGCAGACAACACTGGGCCAAGCAGGGTTAAGGGAAAAGAAGCCCCCTAGGGACATCCATAGTGGGGAGCCACTGCCAGCCTAGGTCAGGAGAGGAGATTTCAGAATCCAGCAAGATCTAATGCCATGAGGGTGGCTCTGGAGGAGCCGTGGCCGAGGACTATACAGCCTGCCAGGAAGGGAATTAGTCTCCTGACATCTCTTTCTTCCCAACACCTCCCTCCCCTCCCCATGCCCACATATCTTGCCAGTGCCTCTCACTGTCCCAATCCCACTAGGAGCCAGATGGTACTTTCCAAAAGGTATGTTTTCCAGGGCATAGAGCAGAATGGCAAAGGATGGCGGGTGGGTCTGGCAGAACATCAGGGAATAGCTGACGCATGGTCTTAGAGATTAGGAAATGGAGATCCAGATTAAGTCATTTGGTCAAGGTCACGAAGCAAGTAAAAGGTAGAGCAGAATTTAAGCCCACACAGTAAGACTCCAGGTCTATGTTTTCAACCACTAAGACAGGCTTTCTTTAAAACCTTACTAATTATCTAGCACCTCTTTCTGCCTGTACCCTACCCAATCATTCTTCTGTTAACAGACTCCCCCTTACTCCCGCCCCTGTTTCCCAGTCCTCTTGGAGCTAGGCGTGGCCACCTGACTCAAGTTCAGGCCAAAGGAATGTAAGTGAAATGATGTGCCCAGCTTCCAGGTTGTGCCCTCTGTTTTCCTTTTGCCTATCCTATGGACTGGAATGCAGACGTGATGGTTGGAGCTGAAGCAGCCACCCTAAACTGTGTGGAAGCAACACTTCAGGATTTCAGAGCACAACAAAGCCACCATAGCAGCCCTGGACTGCTTAGCTTATGCTCTAAGTGAAAGAGAAATTAACTTGTTTCGTGTTTTAAGTCACTGTCATTTTAGCCTTTGTTACAACAGTGAAGCCAGTATTCTAAATCATACACAGAGACCAAGCACCTGCATGACCAGGATGTGACTCCATCATTGCTTTGAGCAACACGACTAGTAGAGACTGCTGGTGATCACCAATGTAAGTGTTCTTCCTGACAGACTGCAAGACTACATTTCTCATCCTCCCTCGTCTAGGTGAGGTGATGGGACTAGTTCTCACCTTCGGAATATGAGAAGTGAGTCTGTTACCTCCAGGTTGAGACAACTCAACACAAGACTATAATGCAAGCGAGAAAACACCGCCTTGATCACAGCAAGCTGCAAACTCATCTCATATCTAAGGAGGGCAAGTGGGTAAGCTGGTAAACATTTAAGTTATTATTTTAAAGAAGTTACACTCATGTTATCATTTATTCTAATAAAGCCCATACATCCTGCTTGAATGAGGAAGATAAGAGTTGCATAGGGAAAGTCCTTCTCACAGCATACCTGCCCTCAACGGAGTTAGCCCTTGTGGCTCCCAAGAATGCTGTGGTCAAGAACACTCCCTCAGGACTCGAGGGAAAGCTCACAGGGTCTGAGCACTGACAGCCACAACTGAGCTTAGTGCGAGCCAGAGGGTCAGGCCCAGAGGGCAACTGATTAGAAGTGAAGGGAACATGGGAGCTGTCTGCTTTTCAATGGTGAGAAGGGACCAGCCCCCCATTTTTGCTAATGTCCAAATTTTCTAAAATAAGCACGTGTTACTTTTATAGTGAAAAATGGTTTTAAAACTTTGACTTTTAAGAAAGATAAAAAATAAACCGGATAAGACTAAAGAAGGAGCAAGGAAGAGAGCTCCAGGACACAAGTCAAAGGATTCTATCCCTGAGCGCATGGCTATAAAGAGCAGAGGGGCCAACCTTAGAGATAGGTACCCGAGAAGGCAAAGCATCCCAGGGATGACCCTCTTTCACTTGTTCAACAAGCATTCACTGAAGCCAGGCTCTATGTGGCCACTAGATTTACGAAGAATGCAGTGGCCACCGTCTAGTGCAGTAGCTCACAACCTTGGCTACGCCTGGGAATCATTCGAAATTTTATTTTATTTTATTTCATTTATTTTTTAATTAGGTTCCATGCCCATTCCTTTATTTATTTTTTAAGTAGTTTTAAGAATTGGACACTTAATTGCCCAAGCTACCCAGGCACAACAGAAATGTGATTTTGAAAAAGCACACTGCTGGGGCACCTGGGTGGCTCAGTTGGTTAAGCAGTTGCCTTCAGCTCGGGTCATGATCCTGGAGTCCCGGGATCGAGTCCCACATCGGGCTCCCTGCTCAGCAGGGAGTCTGCTTCTCCCTCTGACCTCTCTCCTCTCATGCTCTCTCTCTCTAATAAATAATTAAAATCTTAAAAAAGAAAAAAAGAAAAAGCACACTGCTAAAACACTGATACTTGGAGCCACGCTGTGGAAATTCTGATATAACTGCTCTGGGTGAAGGTTGGTCTCAGGACTTTTAATGTGCAGGGTGGACAACCACCAGGAGGACGTGACACATGGGCTTAGTGTTGAAAGAGGGGTAGGAGAAAAGGAGAAGAGGGAAGGGAAACATGCAGGCACAGGGAACAGAGCTGAATTTCGAGGACTGCCCCTGGCTCAAAAGTGACTAGAAAGTTAGAGAAGGTGGGGGGGTGATGCAGATCATGGAGGTCCTCCCATGCCTAACCAAGTATGTATCCTCTAGGTAGGGGGAGTCGATAAAAGTTACTAGACAGGGGCAGACATGGGCACATCTGGATTCATCTCAAATCTCCAGGAGTTCCTTCTTACCTGCTCAGATGGGCAGTACTTCTGCCCATGGGTGGGACTATAGAAAGGCAACGAAGAGGTGTGGACTTTGTCTCCTTGAAAAACGGCACCATCACAGAGAGAGGGCTTATTTCCAGATTCTCTGTCACAGGCAGCCTTCAATACAGCATTCATCTAGAGATAGACTCTTGTCTCCACTGCCTTTCCCAAATCCCCTTTTCCTGTAAGTTAATTTCATTACACGATCTTGCTGAACACTGAGAATAAACCTGCTAAGGGGCCAGTGTAGTTCATTTGGAGACTTAGAAGAAAATCTGGAGGTGAAACCAACTACCAATCACCGCAAGAAAGTAGCGGGGTTGCCACCAAAGGCTTCAGATGGAAAACCATTCCACGTGCTGCTTCAGGGAAAAATCACAAATAATTCAATTGATCTGATCAAATCCCTGAGCATCTGTTTCTGTAGACCAGGTAGTTGCAGAGAAATTTCTAGAAATAAAAATGGTGTTGGTTAATAGGTGGGACAAGTGGTAAAAGCCATTCCATCCTTCATTCACGTAAGTACTTTCAAATGAAAAAAAAATAATAATATAACAGCACCAAGCACTTGCTGAAGACCTGTGCACACAACACATGGTGCTAGGGCTTTACAGACACCATCTACAACATCCATGCAAGGCCCCATTCAGGTTGAGGAGATAACTGAGGCTCAGAGCAGTTTAGTTGCCTACCCAAGGTCACAAGTAAGTGCAATGATAGAATTCAAACTAAGTTTTTGTTTGTTTGTTTTGGGGCAGGGGCAGGCAGAGGGAGAGAGAGAATCCCAAGCAAGTTCCATACCCAGTGGGGAGCCCAACTCAGGGCTCTGAGACCATGATCTGAGCCAAAATCAAGAGCTGGATGCTTTAACCTACTGAGCGATGCAGGCGCTCCTCAAACTAAGTTTTTATTACTTTCCTCTACTTCTTCTTCAGGTCCCTAATATTCTGGCCAGGGGTTGATTCTGTGCTCCTCTGTGTTCCAGAAAGAATTTCAAGCTCATCAACTGCTATAAGAGGCATTTTTCTCACGGCGCTTCTAAGAAAAGCACCAAAAACTATAATGACTCTTTCCAAGGGAGAGATGCCAGTTTCCTCTTTGATCTGAGCAGCATGGAAACAATGCAGTCCCATCCAGTGAGCTGTTCTGTCAGGGTGAGAATACCCCTTTGGAGACACCATGCATGCAAACAATATGGCACATGAATATAAATAATAAATACCCATAGGAGGCTATGGGCCCTTTTCGGCTCGGGGCTCCTCACAGCATCTGGGGTCATCTAGATGAGGTCACCTGGCACAATACCAGTTTCTCAAAGATGAGAAAACAGGCTAGTGACCATATCTATTAAGGAAGATGAAGCTGTGAGAACGCTGGTGTCAGGCTCTCAGCTGTGTGTTTTCTATTCTCAGGCATCTTGCAATCTCAGGGCCCAAGAGGGAACCCCACAGTTCCGGTAACACTCTCATCTCCTCATGAAAAACTGGGCATTTCCCACAGGTGAACGGAGGAGAAAGAAGTTTGCTTTCTTATTCTCTACCATGAATTTGAAGGGCTCTCCCTATTTATCAGGGCCTTAGCACTGAGCGCAGCCCAATCTCTTGCTCCAGGAAGTAGCTATGGAATGGAAGAAGATCAAACACCTGGGCCTTTCTGGTACATAAATCATCCTGTGAATGCAAACTCAATTTAGGAATTATACAGGTGGTATAGCAAGGAATGCTCAGCCTGCCTTTGCTTATGCTTATCTATAATTTAAGGGAGCCAAATAGCTTCTGTCACAGTGTGGAGGGCCAACAGTGGTGTCATTAATACACAATTATACACTAGTGGAGCAGATCACCGAGAATCTGTCCTCTTAATAAATCACTTCATGCAAAGCTATTGTTTAGATGGCATTTTCATTTCTTAAAAGGATTCGCTATAGTGAGCCTTTGAAAGCTAGTTTTGTTTATGCATTTAATCTATGATTCCATTTACAGAGACTAGATTGCCTCCCAACTTGTCAGAAACACATCTCCTGAACCAAACAAGGTACCGTCTCCTGCCTCAGAATGCTAGCCTTTATCCAGACCTATTTTGGGTGCTTGGCTCAGGGAAATGAATGGAAGCATCCAGGAGGTAGAATTTTATTTAAGAGGAGAGGCTGACCAGAAACAAGGCTGTGAATGTTACTGTGGATAAACATTTTTCAACAGCCGTCATTCCACACAAGGAAGGCAAGATTTTCAAGCTGGTGATAAGAAAACAGCAAGGACAGATTTGACAGCCCAGATTGTGAGCAGCTAAACTAAACCGGAAAGGTGGGGGGGACCAACCACTGAGCCACCAAAGTGAGACTGGATGGCAGGAATATTTAGAGGGATCCTGACAATGCAGATTTCCTTCCCTCTGCACAAGGAAGGTGTGACAGTCTGTGACAGGAGTGTCGCAGTTCACCAACCACAAATCTACACTTATAGGGACAGGCATCAACCATAGGAGGAAGAAATGCCCTATGCCCAGACACCTACAGGCTGAATGAGGAACAGAAACCAGGGAGGAACGCAGTTCCCAGGTCGTGACTAGACCGCCACCCTTTGGGGTCCCCGACTTGGTTAAATTCAGGTTATGGACCACCTTCACCGTGCCCTTCTCGCCTAGGTACTTGGCAAGACAGAGCCAGCCACCGGCGAGTCTTTCCAGGCAGGATGAGTCCGGCTGCTTCCAGAGGCCCCAGGCCAGGAAGTTTGCTGTGCCTTGCTCCTCGGAGCAGCACCATCGACCTGGACACACGGGACACAGGGACACACACACACACACACACACACACGCACGAGCGCGCGCGCGCGCGCCACATCTGGTACTTTCCCCGTCACCCCAAAGCACACACACCGAGAAAAGGCCGGTCCCTGCTGCGAAAGGATCTTGACCGCGCCCCCCCTCCCCCCGCCCCGGACAAGTGTCCCCTGCCCCCTTCCCTCCTCCCCTGCGGCGGATAGTGTTTCGGCGCCCCCAAACTCGCGGTTTGGTTTTTCCAGAGGGCGGAATTCTGAGAAGAAAAGGCAAAAGGGCTAGACTTACCTAACTCCTCCGGGCTGTAGGGCGCGGGAGAGGCTTCCACAAACTCACTGTCTGGAGGAAGAAAGAAAGCAGAAAACAAAAACAGAATCGCGGTCATTCAGGGCAAACGGATCAAGCATCTGCTACCGAGCAGGTCCCCTAGAAAAGCGCGGGTTTCTCTCTCCCACCGATGGGAGTCTGTGGACCCGGCGGCCAGGCGGGGTTCGGGACACCCGATCCAAGGCGGGTAAGAAATTGCCCAGGCAACCTGCGGGGACAATTCGGATAGGGGACCGAGCATCTCCCAGGCGCGGGCAGGTGCGCGTCAACTTTCCGCGGGTACCACCCCGCAGGTCCCCGGGCCGGCGCGCCGGGCCGCGGCGACCTCATCCTGAGCCCTCAGCCGGAGGGCAGCATCGCTGCGTCCGCCTGGCCTCGAGCTGACGCCCGGGCGCCGAGAAGCCCCAAAGTTTCGCGGCTGCTCGGGGAGGCCCGCCGGCGCGCGGCAGTGGCGGCGGCGAGCTCCCCGCGCCCACCAGGCTGGGCGCCCCGCGCGCATCCGCGCCGCCGGTTGCTAGGCGACCGTGGCCGTCACGCTCCGCAGCGGCGCGCGCGCTGACTCCCGACTCCCTGTTGGAGAGTGTCCTCCCCCGCCCCCGCCCCCTCTGACCATTTATTAAAAACTGGAGCATAACCAGTTCTAAAACGATTCCTGCCTTCTTGTATGACGTCCGCCCTACTCCGCTGCTTGGAAGACCGTTTGTTCTGGGCAGGGTTTTCTAAGCTCGAGTCTGTCTTGCCCCAGGGGAGAGAAAGAGCTTCGAGTGCTCCGAATCCCCTTCTTCTTTTTGAACCTGAATTCTAACTGCAGTCCAAGCAATACTTCCTCCCCTTAAGAGACTACCTGGTTCAAACAGCGAAGATAGTATGTTTCCATTTCAAAGGTAGAAAGACTGAGCCTCCGAAGTTAAATAACTTAGGATAGAACTGCACAGCACTGTGAGTGTGTGTGTGTGTGTGTGTGAGAGAGAGAGAGAGAGAGAGAGAGAGAGAGAGAGAGAGAGAGAGAGAGACACTGAGGAGAGCAGAGCAGTGCTTCTTCTCCTACATGGAGAGTTGAGTGGTTTCAAAGCAGGATGTACAGACAGAAGTCATGATCTGAGAGTCCAAGATGCAGGTCCTGAAGTCATTCATATTTGATTGTGAGAACTTCCCTCTCTGGGGCGGTGACCCGAATAACTTGGGCAGATGCATTTTGCATTTTCCCCCAGGACTGACTCATTGCTCTGCCTGGGCTTTAGGGATGTGCTCCACAGAGCAAGACCTCCTGATGCCAGGAGGAGTTAAGAGGAAGGAAGGAGGAAACTTGGGAAATGGCTGTCCCTTCTCTGTCCTTGTCCTTGGAGACTGACGGAGTCAACAGTCTGGGCAACCTCTGGGGAGCCATCTAGTCTCGGAGAGACCAGATCACCAGCTGCGGCAGCCTGAGGGCCCCTGGATCGGTGCCAGTGTGTTCCAATTCTGTAAACATTCAGCCCTCTTTGGGTTTTCCACTGTCAGCTTTGGGTTTACAAATTACCTGGGAGGGTGGAAAGAAGCCACCTTGGCCAGCCATTGCTTGAAGAGAAATGCTGGCAAAGCAGGGCGGGGCTTCATCCCTGAGCCGCCTAGCCTCTCTCTCTGTCCTCTTCTTTTTCTCACTCCTGACAACTGGACCTCCCAAATCCAAGAGGTGAATGTGCTGGGTGAAAGTTTGCAGGCATCACTCCATCCTCTCCCACCTCCTAGGATCCTCCCATTCACCCTTAGGAATTCATGGGTCATCACCAGCACAATCCCCCATATCCTCAGCCTCTTCACAGTTCCATTCAGTTTCTTACTCTGATTCAAACCTGACTCTCCCTAAATATAACAGACCATGTTACCCACCACCTCTATTTATTGTAGCCATCTCCAGACCCTTGGATTACTCCACCTCATTCCTTGAAGATATGGGCACTTAGATCACTGTCACTTTCCCCAGTACTATTCCTGTGTATTTCTTATTTTGCATATACATATGGATTCTTCTCATACCTTGGTATCTCACCTCTTCAACATTATCTCCTTTCCTTGCCATCCTCCCAACTATTCCAGCTCCCTGTTCTCACAGAGACACCACCCTTAATCTTAATGTCAAGCATTCTACTCTCCACCCATGACCTCCTACCTTTCCAGTCTAGTCTGTTATCTTAATCCAATGTCTCACCTATGATTTGCTTATCCCATGACCTTTTCTCTGTCCCTTATTCTTCTCATGACCTCTCTTCCTCCTTTATCTCCCTAGTATCTGTGTTTATTATTGCTTTTTCTCTGTTATGTACACTTTCAGATTCATCTCCCCCCACCCCTTCTCTTCATACTATTTACCTGGAAAAACCACAACCCCAATAAAATCTGATTCTCCACTTTCTATCTATCAGCACCTGGCTGCACATGATTGGAGAAACACAGCATCATGCCTTCTTTCCAGTTCATGATCGCTGACCTCAAGTAGACCTGTGTACAGCCCAGCCATCCCTCTCCATTTGCCTCTACTACTTCTCCTTCTCCTCTCCTGTTAGTATGGGTGAACTATCTCTACTCCATCTAAGGCCACATCCCCCATTGTGGATCAGATCCTGTCCCTCTTGTGTGGCTCTTCCCCCTTCCTACCTAAATTACTGTTTACTTCTGTCCTAGAGCATTCCCATCAGTATACAGACATTCCAATATGTTCACTCTTCCTTGACGCCACATCTCTCCCCAACTACAGCTTCCAATTCTCAGCTGCCCTCTACAACAAAATTCATCAAAAGAATTGTCAAGGCTCATTGTGTCTACTTCTTTCTTTTGCCCTTAAAGGCAAATAAGTTTCTAGTTCACAAGTCTTCCAAAGTAGCTCTTGCCATGGTCAAGACTGCCTTTGCCCTTGCTACTTCCAATGGCCAGTTCTTGGTCCCAATAGTAGCTTTTGATCCACTGATCGCACATGTGGATGGGCTCAGGTGACTTGAAGTTTAGTTTCCTCTGTCTCCTTATCTTATTGAGAAGCCATTAGTCTTTGTGTTCTAAGAAAGATGATCTATGGAGGACCTTGGTTCTGATGTCAGTTCCACTACTAGTTAGTAATTTAATTTCTACAAGCTTTAGTTCCTCTGATAATGGAAATAATAATCACACCCAACTCATAAGGTTGTGTGGTCAGAATGCATAATAAACTAATGCACTTAGAGCCTCCAGAAGAGACACTGTCACATTTTGAAAATCAGGTAATATATTAGTTATTGTTGGATGGCAAGCTCCTTTACAGCTGAGAAAAATGGGCTCTTTACTTTCTTTCAACAACTTTGAGTTGTCAGAGGATGCTTCAAATTAAGGACAAGGTCACATTGCCCTGACTTTAGCTGTATTCTCAGAGTTGGCTTGTAGGTTGGTTAGATGGCAGTGGGAGAAGGTTTTCCCCAGGGGAAGAGCAAAATGAATGTGTTACTTGGCAGTAAGGTTCTAAAGCCTGTCAAACTCTTCTACGTCACAATGGCATCCCCTTCAATTTGCTCCCACAGATGGGTGCCTAATAAATCAAGAGATTTCCTTACAACACTTCAGTTATTTGAATTTCCTAATCACTCGAAGGTTAATGAGAAAATATGTTTCTTGTTTTGATCTTCGCCTTTGAAAAATATTAAACATGTGATTTCAATTTCCTATCTTAGAAATTGAGCAGAGCAGGCAATACTATTCCTAATAATACTAATACTGTTTCTCAAACATTTATGGGGGATTGACCATGCTTCCAGGACTGTGCTAATCACTGTAGAGGCAAAGGGGACTGGAACAGGCTCCTGCCCTCCCATCGCTTCCCAGCTAATACAGGATTCACAAGATCTTATAGAACCTCAGACCGTGTCCAAAGTGCCTATGTATGCTTGACTTCCATAGGCCCCTTATAAAGAAATGGTTCTGCTGGACGGTCTCCGCTCTATAAAGGACTGCACAAGCTTATAGGTTGGAAGTTCAGCTTGGTCGATTTCAGAAGGCACTCTCAGGGATGTTACTAAATCTCTGAAAACCTTGGTGTCCTGACTTATTTCGCTGGACGGTCAGAAGCAAACCGGTAAAGTCTGAGATAGAGCCCACACTGTGCGTGCTTGCTAAACGTGTCTTCCTGTCCAACATAGAGGGCCTGACCAGGCTGAGTCCTCTCTTCAGACTGTTCTAGAAGGATCCTCATACACTATGGTACCTGCAGACAGGATCCACAAGTTCCTCCTCCTGTTTCTAGGGTGGCACTTATTAGAGAGAAGGACATGTGGGGAGAAAGTGGCAAGGAGGAAATATTTCTGGGACTCAGGTTTCCCATAGAAACAGATTACAGAAAGGTCTAAGATCTAATGTCCACTTTTAGTATTGTTTTCTACATCATGAGTTGAATAGGTTTTGGAAGCTAGCCTGGGAACACAACCCCTAGCTTTAATATTCATACAAATATAGATTCATATATATGTATATATATATCAATTGTTATTATTTAGACAAATAATATATGTCCTAGGCAAAGAAAAAATTACTTACTACAGATAAGTATAAACTAAAAAATGGATTCCACTTTCCCATCCTATCCTGGTCTCCACCCCCAGACTGACACACCACCCACAGCCTCTTGTGTGTTCTGGGAGAGAATTTTTTAGGCATATCCAAATGTATATATGAATTGTTTAATCAAGTCACATGTCATACTACAAATCAAGGCAATAAATTTCTAAGTGAAGTTTTGGTCCAACTCCAATCATAAGCTGGGGTGTGACTATTTTCTGTTTAGGAGGGCAAGAGAGTGCACAAAAAAGACAGAGAAAAAAGGTCCCTATCCATCAGCAGAAAACAGTAAAATTTTGAACAAAATGTAGGCATTGGAAGGATGATGGTTTTGTTATCTGGAAAGCTCCATCTGAGCCCTCATTCCTTGGTGAATGAATTATGGTCATATAGCAACATTGGCTCTAACTCTGGGATCTAAGGAATTCTTAGTTCCATCTCTCAAGCCAAGAGCACCCTGCAGATGCTTTTGGGGTGGCTAGAATAGGCCTGTGAGCACAGTGCCCATAACTAACACCCTGCTGAGTGGGCAGGGGTTGCACCTGGCCAGGCTATCATCCTCTAGTCAACTCTGCCCACATATGGCAGGGCCTGCCTTGACCATGCTCTGCTTGGAGGAAAGGCCACTGACTAGGCCTGTTGTTGTCTCCAGCCAGTCTGCTCTGACTCTTGGGCCCCAGGGGCTACACCACTGCTGGGTCACTGGAGAAGAGGAATAGATGAGAATCTCATACAGGTACAGCTTCTTCCTCCAAGAAATGGGCAAGGGGCTAAATGCCAGGTAGGGAGATTTTTTGCAGGTAAAGTCTGTTATCCATTCCCTTTGCAAGAATGAGCTGTGCAAATTCCATAATAACAAGTCTGAACGATAGCCAGAGGCTGCTGGGATCTGTCCACAGCCTTCCCAACCCCAGCCCCTGGAAGGACACCAATTTCAAGCATGAAAGACAGAAAGAAGTGGGCCGAGCCCTCCCTCTGCCTTCCTCTCCTCCCTGACATCGCCCTTTGCTCATCTTCTCAGCAGGTAGCTTTCTGTCTCCTGGAGGCCCTCTGCTAGTTAAGGGCAGAGCAACGAAGCCATGTCCAGTCCCGCCCCCCCCCCGCCCCCCCACCTCCTTCTCCCTAGGGAGCAGAACTAGGACTGATTTAGGAGGGAAGAATGGGCCGTAGCTGCCTGAGCACAGCACGACTCTCTTCTGTTACCCAGTCTCTTATCTGTGTCCTCTTAGGACAGGCCAACCAAGGACAAATGTATCCCCATCTATAAGGTTTCCTCAGAAAGAAATTTGCACTAAAATGGTCATGGTATTAGCTCCAGGGCTGAATCCACCCAAAGGAGGACGATCTCCCCTCCTCCTAGGGTTTAATGTGTGTGTGTGTGTGTGTGTGTGTGTGTATGTATATAAATATATATGCATTTAAAAAAAAAGATTTTATTTATTTATTTCACAGACAGAGATCAGAAGTAGGCAGAGAGAGAAGGGGGAAAGCAGGCTCCCTGCCGAGCAGAGATCCCTATGCGGGGCTCTATCCCAGAACCCTGGGATCATGACCTGAGCCAAAGGCAGAGGCTTTAACCCACTGAGCCACCCAGGCGCCCCAATATATATGCATTTTAATTAAGCACAACCCAACTTCTTTATAATTCTTAATGAGAAGGGGAAAGAAAACATAGTTGCTTTATTTCCCTTAAATGAAAATCAAAACCTTAGATAACTGTGTTAAGTGTTTTATAGCTTCCAGAAGAAAGAAATGGATTCCCCAGAAAGAGCGGTTAACTATCTCGCCCCTGAGAAAAAGCCCCAATCCTTAGCAGAAACAATACAAACCAAGAGATGATAAGATACTATGTCTGCCAGGATGTCAAGGACTCGTTTGGGTAAAGACGTTAAATAAGTTCTCAGAACAATCCGAAGGCCAACGCAGTAGGCGCTATGAACAAGAGCAAGGTGCTTCATGAGATCCACAAACAAACTGTCCATCCAGCCCTCCAGGATTCCTATTACTAAGTATGGAACAAAGATGAAGATTTAAAAGACTCCTCACTCAACATCGTATCAAAGGAAATAAACTCTCGCTGAGCCAAGAAACTACTGGAAGGTGTATGTGGACCTGGACCTGAATCAGAATAAAGAACCATTCCAAAAATACACACAGAAAAAGGTCCCCACAGAGGAAAATCATACACTTCCAACTCGCACTCAGTCGGATCTATTGAGTGAAATCAGACAAAATACCCTGTGTTAAGATTAAGGGGGAGGGGGAACATTTGCTGCAATTGAAGTCTGTGACCAAACCATTAAAAAAGAAATCCATTGCATGCATGTGAGTCCCTGCTGAGACGCGGAGACCTGCCCTTCTCGAATTTTCCACCTGAGTTTCCTGGACCGGGACCTGAGACAAACTCTCCTTTCAGAGACTGCAAATAGTCCGCCTGGCCTGCACGGGGCCTCTCTTCTTTCACCCTGAGATGGTTTTTCCAAGAAGCTGTGGCCCCACCAGTGAACATAGCCTAGGTGCTGGAAGGAGCCACAGAAGCCAGGGCCCTCACTTTGCCACTAGTCTTTGGTGAGTCTCCAAACCTGCCAGACCATGAGTGCCTCGGGGAAATGTAAACTGAAATGACGTTTATGGAATTTGTTCAAACAGATGCCAACAGAGAGGACTGTGGGTAACAGACTCCATTGTGTTAGTCTTTTTATCACACCATATGCAAGAGGAAGAGGCAAAAAAGAATCAAGCCTCACAGAAAGGTGGAGATGCCAGATGGTGTTGTTCTTTGAAACCAACATACAGGGTGGCTCCATCAGTTAGGTGACCGACTCCTAGTTTCGGCTCAGGTCATGATCTCAGGGTTGTGAGATCTAGCCCCACGTCGGGCTCCACAGAGTTCTCTCCCTCTGGCTCGCTCCCCACTGTCTCTCTCTCTCTCTCAAATAAATAAATCATTAAAGAAAGAAAAGAAACTAACAGACAAGGAAGTAAAATGGACACAGTATAGCCTGGCAACAGAAAGACCTGAGTTCGAAAGTGAGCTGGGCTGGCGTTTGCTGTATGAGCTTGCCTCCCCAAGGCTCAGTTTCCTCATCTGCAAAATGGGGATAGGCAATAATACCTTGATAAGATTTTAGCGAGAATTTACGTGAAATCAAATAACGTTGGCAGCAGCACTGGGCAAGCCTGCTGCCCCCGAAAGAGTGCCTCCTTTCCTTCCTGACTGATGTTAACACTCTCCTGGACCTTGAGGGAGACCAGAAGGGAAATATGCTCCTTCCTGTTTCTGTACCTATACTGGGGCAGCGTCATGGCCTTTCCACCAGGTGTGGGTTCTTGAATTTCCTGCCTCTCTCCAAGTGAGGAGAGTAAGCAGGTTGGGTCCCCTGGGAAGAAGGGAGGACAGTAGGATTCCAGAGAGCTGAGTGAGCACGTCTGTAACAGGGAGAAAAGTGTTTTAGAGAACCACTAAGAAAGGATGCGGAGGGCACCTCTCCTGCGCCGAATCCCCACACATATGATGTGGCAGCTGGCAAATCGAAGGACCAGCTGGTGATGTCCCAGCCAGACATAGAGCTCTGGCCAAACCCTGGCCAGCCCCTTCTATTGGACGTGTCTGGGACCGCAGACACAGTGTGGAAATGTGTTCCAGACCTTTACAAGGAATTTGAAAAACCACACATCCAGATCCTGGAGGGTGTTTTCAGGAGTGTAGGAAGCAAGAGTGGCAGAGGGACTTTCCTCCAGAAACTCCATTTCACCCCCAGGCATCCTGAGCTTCCCAGGGGCTGTCCCTCTCTAATGGCAGGCCGAGATGCTCCAAGGATAACACAAAGACAGATGTCGAGTGGATCTGGCCCCGCCTCCAGGCCTATGACTCATCAGGATGACGGAGCTTCCCTGGCAGATAGCACAGTTCTCAGAGGACTCCATGAAGCCAAGAACAAAACCCCAAGGCTTGGACACCTCCAGGACTTTCTCTGGGACTGCACTAGAAACGGAAACTCTCTTAGCCCACACTGGGTCTCAGAAGTGGAGCTGCCAGTACCAGCCAGTGGCGGGAGAGCCGGCCCAGGGCTTAGGGCATGGAGAAGAGATGCTCAGAAGCGGGCAGGTCAAGGCCTTGGCAATGGATTAGCTGGAGTGGCCGTAGGAGGGTCTTGGATGATAATCCACACATTGCAACAGCACTGTTGATTTTCTGGCCCTGCTCCGAGCCAGTGCTCTTTTCTACTATGACAAGGAAATAACCAGCAATAAAAATCTATAACTGGCCACTGGAGCCTTAAACCAAGAAGACAGAGTAGGGAGTATTGGAGGGTAAAGGGAGGAGCAATGGCCTATCATGGCTTAGGGTCAGGCATATCCAAGTTCAAATATCCACTCTGCCATTCAGCAGTGGAAGGACCTTGTGCAAGCCTCGTGTCAGCCTCTTTGTGCTGTTTCATTTATAAAACAAGAATAAGGCTGTGCGAATGAATCGAGATCATCTCTTTCTATATGAAAAAGGCTCAGCATAATGTCTGGTGCAATGTATATACCTTGACTTTTTCTTTTTCTTTTCTTTTGTGTGTGTGTGTGTGTGTGTGTGTGTGTGTGTGTGATTACTCCAATTCTGAATTAGCTTTGGCCCAGAGGGGCTTACCCTTCCTTTATTCCTGAGTGCAAGTTCCCATTTTGGTCCCCTCTCTAGTCCTCTCAGGACCTGAACCCTTTCCCTGAATCCCAGCCCAGGCTTCGGAGAACCACCCCACTACCAGCTGCCCAGAAGGATGTCCAAGTTCATCTCATTGATACTCTGTCACAATGCTCCGCCCATGTACCACCGTGATACCATACTGTGTCTCAAACGCCTTCCTCATTGCATACTGATTGTCTGGACGGGGACGGACGCCTATCAGGGTACCTGTCCCCTACTAGAGCTAAGCTCCTCCAGTAGCCCCAGAAGCTTATCCCTTACTTGAGAACAGGGACTCCCCATTTGGCAGGTCTGTCCCCGTCCTACTAGTCAGCCACGCCCTGAAGACGGCAGATACATGACAGGGTGAACTCATGGAGGGACGCAGTGATTTGCAGAGTTGATCACAATAAGTAGCTTTTAGCCCCTACTTTGTCCCAGCGATCCTGATCCTGAAAGCCTCTAAAATTCTATGATGGGGGCTTCTATCGCCTAGGTTACGAAAGCACGGGCAGACAAAGCACACCTCCTTCCTTTCTCTCCTCTGCCTGCAGACTTGTGTGAACCAGCCTGGAGCAGGGAAGGAAATGCTAGTGGTGCGCTCAACATCCCAAGAAGTGATGCGCTGGGACCAAGGGACAGTTGTTCAAGGTCCAGCTGGGTTAGCACCATCAAAGATGGCTCTCAGGAAGGGTAGAGATACCCATGGAACATAGTCCTGCCCCCAGTTCACCTGTGGAGCACCCCCCCAGCCACCCGCCAGTAGATATACACACATCAACCATTTGCTGGGCTGCTTGCGAAAGAGATGCAGAGGTGAATAAAGCGAGACTCAGCCTCAAGAAGCCCACAGACTGTCCGGGATAGGGACCTTCAGGGCCCAGTGGGGTAGGCGCTGTGACCCGGAATCTGTTAGTTCTATGGGAGTGCCGAGGTTGGGATTCATGTTCACACCTGGATAGGGTGGGTAGGTGGGGGCAGGAAGAGACCCCAGAATAGATGACGTCAACCGAAGCTTTGGGAGTGGAGGGAAGGCGCCAAGCAGAAGACAAGCGCTAGGAACCACCCATGCAGAGGTTCCTGGTGTGCGACCGCAGGATGCATCCAAGGTGGCAGCAGCGGTCTGTTCAGTGATGGAGGGTTTGTGTTCAGTAGCGAACAGCAGGAGACGGGTCTAGAGAGGCAGGCAGAGGTCTGATCAGGAAGGGCTGTGTGTTGAGCCAAGGAGGTTCCACTATATTCCATGGGCGGTGAGGAAATACTGGTGTTAAGAACCTCTAAAAAGTGGCAAGGGGGACAGGGGGAAAGGGCACAGGGGAGAACAGCTGTTGGCTCTTTGCTAAGCTCATCTAAGTTTTCTCCAAGTGCTGACCTTCCCTGTGGGTAATCCCCTCTCCCCCACCGTGAGCCGTAACCTTGGCTGGGATGTACCTAGATGCAGTGCCGTGTAGGTGACCCCACTTTAGAGATGGGCACAGCAGAGTGTGGCCCAGTGATCCCCATGCCTACCTTGCTCTCAGGTATTCCCAGTGCTTGGCACATAGTAGATGCTCAGTATTGGTTGAATGAATGAATGAATGAATGAATGAACAACAATGGGAGGCATAACCTTACTAAAACTTTCACGCGAATGCGTTAACCTCAGTGGCCTTTGTCTCCCTAGCAACAGAATGGCTCATATCACCAAAGCAGATCTCCCTTAGATTTGGGGAATGGGGAGGGGGTGGACCTTTAGACCTGAAAGAGGCCCACAGCTCTGTAGGGGGATTATGGTTCTTACATTTGCTTGAACTATGGAACTGACAACATCCCTATCACTTCATGCTGAACTGTATTAATCAGATGCTACGCAAGGAAAAGGAAGGGACAGTGAGCTGACCTACTCTTTTATACTGGTTGTATTATCCTCAGTGTCAGTCTCTACAACAGAGCTGTTGAGAGGAGAGGAGACAAGATAAGCAGGAATACAGGGGCAACCGGGAGCGACCACTGGGAGCGTCCCACTCGTGATTTCGGCTCAGGTCATCATCTCAGGGCCCTGACTTGGTGCCCGGTGTTGGGCTCCACACTCAGCCAGGAGTCCACTTGAAATTCTCTCTTTCCCTCTGCCTCTGCTCCTCCTCCCACTCGCACATGCTCTCGCTCTCTCTAAATAAATAAATAAATCTAAAAAAAAAAAAAAAAGATAACCAGGAGTAGATGTTAGGTGCTCAGAGGTGTATGACTAACCTCCTACCTGGCTAGGGTAAGGGCTCCGTAAATGACAGCTTACATAGCTCACAGTCCTTATCAGAGCCTTAGGAAGTAGGCATTCTTACTCTCATGTTACAGCTGAGAAATGATAAGCTTTCTGGCCACAAAGCTGGTAAGGAAGAAATGTAGGATCTGAATGCAGATCTGCCTGACTCCCAAGTCCGCTCCTCTCCTACCCACCCAGCTGCTTTTGAAAAGACAAACAGCACGGGGCACATACTGAGCATAGCTGGGTTGACACAGTGCATGCAGGAGTTGAGGAGTACCACGTGTATCAGGGACATCAAAAGCAGCCATACCCCCTCTGGTGTTGGCAAAGTGATGAATTCCAGCATGAGACAACCAGGTTCCTTCCTCCAGGGGCCATGTTTCACCAAGGTCCATGCTTCCAGGGGACCCTCCTATCTGTGGAGCTCTCAGATCGAATGGAATCTCCTGAAAGAGATAATAAGCACAAAAACAGGAGATGAATTACCACTGATGCTCTCCTGGGAAGAAGAAGCTTTCTGGGAGGAAAGTCATCATTTCCAGTTCCTTATGTTTCTTTAGCATGCAAAGATTGTTGTCAAGATTTGGGCATGGCCTGAGTGTGAGATGTTCCAATTTGGCTGGTTGACTCCACAAATCATGGTTTCCCTCCCTCTTCAGTTAACAGATATTTGTTGATCAAACACCACATGCCAGGCTTTGAGCAAAGAACTTAGTGTTTTGAGCTCTGCATGGTTTACAGACTTCTAGAATTTTAGGATAGGATACAGTAGTATCTCAAGTTCATAAAAATAAACAGGTATATACTTCCATATATGTCTAAAGCACAGATTGGAAAATTTTGGACTAGAAACCTGGAAGGAACTCCTAAGGCATTGGAATTATGAGTGCTTTTTATTTTCTTTGGAATTTTCCACATTTCCCACAGTAAACACGCATTACTCTTACTGTCTGAAAAAGGTATACAATAAATATTATTCTAAAGAACAATACCAGGGCCAAGAAGGACCATGGAGGCTGATTTTCTGTCTCCCCCTAGAACACCATGATAGAAAGTCGGAGGGCTCTTGGCTTTCATAAGAAGATCTCTTCGCCGACTGCCTCAGAGAAGTCCAGCCTGGGGAATCTCTACCTATATCTGGGAAGATTACAGCTCATGGCCAATCTCTGACTTACATTTCAAAGAGATTTTTATAAAGCTCTGCATGCAGCAGGTTCTCAGCTGCATAATTGAACATGACGGATTGACTTAATCTAGGAATACAGCAAGTAGGATCTCTACCATGTCAGAAGTCCTGTCACCCTAATTAGAATAGGCACCAATGATCATTTGTTGTAATCAGACCAGCTGGCTTGATCTGGTCTCTAGAAGACTGTGGGAAGTTGCCTGTAGGTTCCCACACTGCCCGCCTGACTGCGGACATTGCCTTGTATGCCTTTTGGTTGTCTGCCTAGAGAAATCTGGTACTCTTAGAAATTGCAACGAAGACCCAAAAATCACTCAGAAAACACCAGGAGGTACCTAAATTGGGTACTGGTTCTAGTAGGGATTTGATTTCCATCCAAGCACCCAAAAGTTTTAGAAGGGAATCCTAGACCAGAGGGGATATAGCACATGCCAGAGTAGAAACATTGAATTTATCAATAAATCTGGATTTCAGCCCCCTGGTTTGGGCACTACTGGGCAAACCACTTACTCTCTCTGGCTTCATTTCCTCAATGTAAATGAAGGAATTAGGACCAGATGTTGTCAAAGGCTTGCTCAGCCTTCCAAGACTTGCAGCCTATAATAATATGCTTTACATACAAAGGCAACCAATCCACCCACATCCATGGGTGGAGAAAGCTGTGATATTTATCCATTAGCAAACTGAGACATCAGCTTGAATACATGAGAGGTGGCTGATCAAGGCTAGAGATAATCTGCCATCGGAACAAGACATGCTCTCTGTGCAAGACTGAAAACATGTCTGGAATGGAAATCCAGTCCTGAGCCATGATCATGCTGATATCACCATTTATTCCCTTTTTTTTTTAAAGATTTTATTTATTCATTTGACAGACAGAGATCACAAGTAGGCAGAGAGGCAGGCAGAGAGAGAGGAAGGGAAGCAGGCTCCCTGCTGAGCAGAGAGCCTGATGGGGGGCTCGATCCCAGGATCCTGGGATCATGACCTGAGCCGAAGGCAGAGGCTTTAACCCACTGATCCACCCAGGCACCCTTGATACCACCATTTAATCGAACAACCTAAGTATTCAACACCTTTATCTTAGCATTTTTAACAATAATACTTCGTCCTTAAAAAGCAACATTCATTTCTAGTAGACTGGTTATTCAGAACCATTTCATTACTCCTTGCAGAATCTTTGAGAAGTGAGTTGGAGATTCTAAGAACTTTCTGTGACAAAAAAATAGAGCCGTACTGATTAATTGTATAGTGTTTTTCCCCATCCTTCTTGGCCCAGGGGCCTAGGCATTCCCTGGCCCCCAGGAGCCAGATTTGTAAGATGATCTCTTCTGGATGTGTGAGGCTAGATTCTGAGTAAATCTGAACTCCGTAGGTTCCCATTGTTTCATTAATTTCAACCTACAGACCTTGCTGGTTTCTCTGATGCTTGAATTTTACACCCCAGCTTGGGAAAGCCACACACAAAGTGTGAAATGAAATTAGATCAAATACAAGCATTTTGAGGAAGATTTTGATCAACCACATCTGTTACTGGCATTCTAACATCATTATTTCCATCACAGGGAGCCCCAGAGTTGTTCGTGAATGTATGGAGCCTGGGAAATATTTTCCAGGCCTTCTAGAAAGTGTTGAACCTCTATCCAAGACTAAACTCTCTCAAAGACTAAGTCCATGAAGAAGAAACTAAAAAGACAAAATGGGGTGAGCAAATACTTTCTCTAAAGGATAAAGTGGAGTGGTGTGAGTGGGAAAGCCTGTTGAAATCCTACAGTTGTAGGATTTGAAAAGCACTTCTTCAGAGAATCATCTGTATTCCCATGTTCACAGAAGCATTATTTCCAATAGCCAACATATAGAAACAATGTGTCTTATTAATGAATAAATGAATTCATATTTTTTTAGATTATTATGCTTTCTAAGATGTATTTATCTGAGAGAAAGAGAGTGCAGGGGGGAGGGGTGAGAGAGGGAGAGAGAAACTCTAGCAGACTTCGGTGCTGAGAACAGAGCCGGACACAGGGCTCAATACCAGGACCCTAAGATCATGACCTGAACCGAAACGAAGAGTCAGATGCTTAACCCAGGTGTCCCTGGATTAACATGTTTCATTTACACACACACACACACACACACACACACACACACACACACACACAGAGTAGATCTGGAGGGCATTATTAATAAACCAGAGAGAGAGAGACAAATTCTGCATGATGTCATTTATATGTGGAATCTAAAAAGAAAAAAAAAAGTAGAACTCTTAGAAAAAGAGAAAAGTGGTTGCCAGGGGCAGGGAGGTGAAGAAAATAGGTAGAGGTTGGTAAAAGGATACAAACTTTCAGCTATAAGGATACAAACTTTCAGCTATAAGAGTAATTTCTGGGGGTCTAATGCACAACCTAGTGACTCTTGTTGATAACACCATATCGTATAAGTGAAATTTGTTAAGAATGGGACTTAAATGTTCTCACCGTAAGAAAGGTAAATATGTGAGGTGATAGATAAGCTACCTCCATGGGAAGAATCATTTTACAAGCTACACACGAATCTCCAGTGTATACTTTAAATATCTTACAATATTATTTGTCAATTAAACATCAATAAACCTGAAAAAATATGCAGAAAAATAGAAATATTTATTTTATAAATAAATAAATAATGAATTTTTGTAAGAGATTTTATTTATAAATAAATTAAAAAATAAAGAGAAGAACTAAACCACCTGCATAATTGGACCCTGGGGTCTATGGAACACCAGGATATTGTGCTTACATAATTGATCTTTCATGAATATCGGTTGATTGAACGGATGCGTAAATAACAGTGACCGGCGTGTGCAAGGACCCTTGTCAGGTATCAGATACTGTTAGGCTGGCAAAGGAGATCTGCCCCCCTGAAAGAGTGGTGTGGGACCCAGCAGACTTTTGGATCCAAGGAGGTTAGCACTCTGACTCCTGATGACCTTAAAGGGACACGTCCTCCTCTCTTTTCAGAGCTGCCTCTAGAGCAAGACATCTGCCTGGCTGCCTGAGCCAGAAACAGGCCATCCTTGATCAACTGATCACGTCGCCCCTCCGATTAATCACCACGCTTTATCCATCCTAACTCTATCCATCCTAACTCTCAGATGTCTCAAGAAGATGTTTGTGGAGCGCCTGGGTGGCTCAGATGGTTAAGTGTCTACCTTTGGCTGAGGTCATGATCCTGGGGTTCTGGGATTGAGCCCCACATCGAGCTCCCTGATTGCTTTGCCCTCTCCCTCACCTGTTTCCCCTGCTTGTGCTCTCTCGCTCTGTCAAATAAATAAATAAAATCTTAAAAAGAAGAAAAAGAAGGAAGAGGAGGAGGAGGAGAAGGAAGAGAAGGAGGAGAAGGAGTAGAAGGAGGAGGAGGAGGAGACAGAAGAGAAGGAGGAGAAGAAGGAGAAGAAGGAGGAGGAGGAGGAGAAAAAGAAGAAGGAGAAGGAGAAGAAGACATTTGCTTCTTTCTATTCTCAGTTCAGCCACTGTCATCTCCCACTGAGTGCAACAATGTCAGTGGGTCCCTGGCCTGCTTTTCCTCTGGCCCCTTCTCCACACTTTGTTGCACTGATATCTCTAAAACACGCATCTAGTCATGTCACTCCTTGATTAAAATTCTCCAATGATTCATTATTCCCAGAAAAATGTCCCAGCAGCTTCATAGAGCAGGCTCAACTATAGCCAAGCACTTATAGTCCTTGCATAAGTTGCCTTCTTTGGTCTTCTGTATGTTCATTCAGCCATTCTAGAACTCTAGCAAGATTGTTCCTCCCAGGGCGCCTAGATGGCTCAGTCAGTTAATCGGCTGCCTTCGGCTCAGGTCATGATCCCGGGGTCCTGGGATCAAGCCCACATCTGGCTCGCTGTTCAGCAGTGAGCCTTCTTCTCCCTCTCCCTCTACCTGCTACTCCACCAGCTGGTGCTCTCTCTCTGTGTCAATAAATAAATAAATAAATAAATAAATAAATAAATAAATAATATACATATATAAAAAAGAATTCATTCCTCCTGCCTCACCTTGCTGACTACAGATTGTCCTTTCCATCTTAGAGTTGCTGTGCTCCCCGCAGACTTCCCTGAGCTTGGCTCCTTCCAGCATGTATCACGTGCTGTACTGTAGTTGTCTGTTAATACAGAGGGTTGAGTCCGCAGCTCATGTACCTGAGAGCAGAGACCCTACTCATCCGAATCCCCAGCAGTGGGAAGAGTGGCTATCCTAACGCAGGCACTCCATCACTATTGGTCGAACAGATCTCCGTGTAACAACACCTTCCTTTGGCAAGTATTCTCTTTGTAACCCCTCCCACCTCCTCTGCTTCTTTGGCAATTTCTCCATGTAAAAACCACACCTTCTCTGCCTCTGCTTCCTGGCCCAATTCTGACCTTCTCATCCAGTCTAACTCGCTGAGATTCTCCCACTCACTCTCCTACTTGAGTCTGCATTCTTGCCCCTCCACCCGGCCTGCCATCAGAGCCCCCGCCCTACGTATACCTGCCTCCCTGAAACCACACTTCTGATAATCTGCAGGAGACCTGCCCACTTAATGCAGCGGAATCACAACCAAGACCTCAAACCAGCATCTCTAGGGGCATGGCCGGCAGTGGGGCTGGATTTAGAAATACAAATTCAGTGGGTGCCTGGGTGGCTCAGTGGGTTAAGCCACTGAGAACATGATCCCAGGGTCCTGGGATTGGGTCCCACATTGGGCTCTCTGCTCGGCAGGGAGCCTGCTTCTCCCCTTCCCTCTCTGCCTACTTGTGTTACTCTGTCTGTCAAATAAATAAATAAAATCTTTAAAAAAAAAAAAAAAGAAAAGAAATACAAATTCAGAAGAACCCCGGCCATACCTTGACTCTGCCTTCACTGCTATAGCACAGCTCCAGCTGCAGAGAAGGAATAAATGACATACAAGTGCCGTATGTGGGGAATCACATAGCTTGCTGCATCTTCCAGATAGCCCAGCAACCAGGGGTTGTAAGGAGTCTGAACACCGTAGCAGCAAGCAAGTCTGCTGGCTGATGACTTACACTACCAATCAAGATAAACACAACTAGGGACGCCTGGGTGGCTCAGTTGGTTAAGCAGCTGCCTTCGGCTCAGGTCATGATCCCAGCATCCTGGAATCGAGTCCCACATTGGGCTCCTTGCTCGGCAGGGAGCCTGCTTCTCCCTCTGCCTCTGCCTGCCTCTCTGTCTGCCTGTGCTCACTCTCTCTCTCTAACAAATAAATAAATAAAATCTTTTAAAAAAAAAAGATACACACAACTATACCATAAATCAAGATGTAGACATATGTATTAATATAGATATATAAAATTATTTCATTTATTCATTCGATATATATTTACTTGGTATCGCCTATGTTCCAGTCACTGTGCTAAATGCTTGGGATAGAGGAGGGTAGATAGTTTTCTTCCTTCAAGGAGCTTTCAACCTTGTCAGGGAGATAGATACCTGGCCATATCATTAGAGGATAATGTAAAAAGCACAAACATAAAGATATTCACAAGGTAAACCAAGAATTAGCAAATAATAGAATCTAGAATTTGGTAGGGATCGCAGGACCTTTAGACCAACCCTTGCCTTATGCCCGGCTCCCTGGTATATGGCTACCCGGCTTGTACTTAAATACTATCAGTGGGAAGGACTGTCCTTTCTCTCCAGGCAGCCCATTATATTTGTGAATGCTTTTGTCAAGCACTTCATTTTTAAATTCTTAAAATATTAATATTGGTCAATAATCCTCAATACTGCTGAGCTGTTTTAGGACTCCTACTCTTTCTTCTGGTCTTCAAAATCTGCTTTAAAAGGAGACGCTCTTCCATGAATGTCAAGATTTTACTCCCGTTCTGATGCTCTCCCAACTCTTGCAGATCTGGATCTTGTTCTTCAACAAGTCAGGGATCAGAAGGATCTTCCATCTTGGTAATGAGTAGAAGGTGTAAGTCTATCTTGTCACACCCAGAAACAAACCAAACAACTACACTGAAGGGCAAGAGAGAAGAGGTCCTATGATGGGATTTTCCTTCTCAACTAGAAATTTCTAGCTAACACCTCTGTTATCTAGGATCTAGGTGTCTTAGTCAGTTTGGGTTGCTATAACAAAGTGCCACAAATTGTGTGGCTTATAAAACCAGAAATTTATTTCACATAGAAATAAATCTAAGCTTAGGGTGCCGCATGGTCAGGTTCTGGGAGGACTCCTTTTTGGTTGCAGACTGCTGATTTCTCATTGCATCTTCACATGGCAGAATGGGCTAGAAAGCTCCAGCTTCATGACCCAATCACATCCCAAAGTCTGTACCTCCTAAGACCATCACATTTGGGATTAGGACTTCAACTTGCCAATTTGGAGGGACACAAATATTCAGTCTATTGTACTATGTCATCTATCAGAAAAATCCAATCACCAGCAACCTTATGGACCATGGTAGCCAAGAGAGCATTCTCCTCTTGGGCTCTAAGAGTTTGGCTCTGATGAGTTCCAATTTCTAAATTTGGAACAGGTTCTTATCTTTCCATCTCCAAATAAACACATTAGTGTCTACATTCCGGCTCTTAATTCTCAAGAGTTGAAATTCAGCAGCACATACAATACAAGACTCTTACACTTGGAAAAGAAAAGAATGCTATTAAGTATCCATTGTGCAAGAAAATACCTCTTTACATGAATAAAAGGGCATGAAGTGCTAGAGACAGAGTTTTCTTCTGTCTGAAATGGCTGATGTTTAGAGAGTGGACACGATTCTTCTGGGATTCTTATTTATTTCCAGGTATTCATACTAGCTTTGTAGAATTGGAAAGTTGGAGTAACATAAAAACCATTATTTCAGATTGGCTCATCCAAGTAGGCAGAGTATTTGTGGCTGTATTGTGGAATTTACTGATGTTAATATTTTAAGTACTCTAATAAATAATTTATGCTACTACTCTCTAAGGAGCTGTGGCAACAAGCATATTTTTAGGAAGCCTAATGAAGTTATAAAATTATGAGGCTCTTTGCAGAACTCTTAGTAACTCAGGCTTTTCATCTCTAAAGTCAGTCCATTGAGACCAAACTCACAAGTCCCTTCTACCAGGAAACCTTCCCAGGCAGAGTTATTTCCTCCTCCTTTTGTGCTTTGCAGAACTTTTTATATTCCATTAGGACAATGCTTTTCCGTGGATGATAATACTCTCTTTGCAAGATAATTGCCATGTCCAGCAGGAGATGGTTTCCTTAGGACAAAGTCATGTCTTATGCCCCTTCCATTACTACCATCCACCCAGTAGCCCCATGCCTGGCTAGACATGGAGTCAGGCAATGCTCGTTGGGTGAAAGACATTGGCATACCTACAGCTGGGAGACTCCAATGAGTCTGTGCCTGCAAACCCTTCACATAGCTCAGGGTTCTATCAGCAATCACAACAGAAGGTTTGACCCCGTATTCTGCCATCCAGGCAGCGCAATGGCCAAGTACATCCCAATGGAGTAGGAAAATGGAAAATAAATCTTTCATGAAAATTGGGTTCTCACATGACTTGGGTTTGTTTCTTCAGTTAGTGACCCTGGACAAGCCACTTCATCCCCCTGGAGCTCAGTTTCTCCAGTGTGTGAAACAGGGTTCACAGAGTCCATTATTCTAGCTTTCACAAGGTTTTACGAAACTCGTATGTTAACTCGATAATCACCGAACAGTACGCAAACCATAGCACTGTCATCATTCAACAAATTGGCTAGAGATATCACCTGCTAGGCAGCATAGAATTCCAACTTGTAGTTGCCCAGCTCGGGAGGTGGCATCGTTTGTGGGAGGCAGTATATCTTTACAGGTAAGAGCTAAGACTTTGGGGACAGATGCAGATCTAAATCCCAGGTAGGTCCCCCATTTCCTGGCAGAGATCAGAGAGCAAGGTATACAACTTTGTTGAGCCTCATTTTCCCCAGCCCTGTTAGGGGATCACAGCACAGGCTCTGTAGGGTTGTTGTAGGGATTAAATGAGACCTATCTGTAATGTACCTACCATAGATCCTGGCCGGTAATACAACTCAATAGATGACGACAGTAGTTGGTTTTATTAAAATCATTATAAATTCCTGAAGCAGATACACTTCCAGAAGTGACTCAGTCCCATCTGCAAACTTCATTCCTGGGGGGAATACAGGATGAATTATGATGGGCCATTAGGAAGCAGTCATCTGTCCCCAAAGCCAGGCGGCTGGCTGGAACACACTTGCAGGAAAAAGACGCGTGTAAAAAGTGCCTGAGAGTACACGTGTGAGACATCTGCTGTGTGCTGGTCCCAGAAAGGAAGGGGGACAATGAGGCAAGAAGGAGCAAGCGAGGCAGAGACACAGAGAAAGGGTCCATAAGGACTCGCCCAGGCAGAGCCATAAACAATGCCACCTGGATGTGTGATATTGGGAAACCATAGGAGAGGATTAAGTGGTTATATATGAGAGCAGGAATTGGGTTGCAGTCTATGGGACAGGGACAAAAAGCCAGAATAAGACAGATTACCACAGCTCTGATGATGAACTGCCACAGCTCTGAGAACCAGGTATTAAAGGGGGCCCCACCACAAAGGGCTGTCTTTCATATACAGATCTTTACACGCCTATGCAAGGGGGAAATGTAGGAGTCACCATCTTTTTATTTTTTTTTTTAGGATTTTATTTATTTATTTGACAGAGAGAGAGCACAAGCAGGGGGAGCAGCAGGCTTGTCAGGGAACCTAAGGCGGGGGGCGCCTGGGTGGCTCAGTGGGTTAAGCCTCTGCCTTCAGCTCGGGTCATGATCTCAGGGTCCTGGGATAGAGCGCCGCATCAGGCTCTCTGCTCAGCAAGGAGCCTGCTTCCTCCTCTCTCTCTGCCTGCCTCTTTGCCTACTTATGATCTCTCTCCCTGTCAAATAAAACCTTTAAAAAAAAGGTGGGGTGGGGGGGACCTAAGGCAGGACTCTATCCCAGGACCCCAGGATCATGACATGAGCCAAAGGACAACACTTAACTGCCTGAGCCACCCAGCTGCCCCTTGGAGTCACCATCTAATCCAACTGTCCGTGAGAAAGAAAACATGAGCCACATGTATAATTTAAAACTTTTTTCTAATAGCCACATTAAAAAGAAAGTAATAAGACAGGTGAAATTAATTTTAATAATATTTATTTAATCCACTATATTCAAAATAGTATTTCAAGAACCCATTGGGATGCCTGGGTGGCTCAGTCGGTTGAGCATCCGCCTTCGGCTCAGGTCGTGCTCCTTCTCTCTCCTCACTCCTGCTCTCTCTCGCCATCTCTGTCCCTCTCTCTCAAATAAATAAATAAATGAAATCTTAAAAAAAGACCAAAACCACGTCATCCATATAACAAAGTACTAATGACAACATTGGATTTCTTTTTTTCATACCAAGGCTTCAAATTTGGCATAAACCACCCCTGGAGGGCTCCGTCTCCCCCTAGGGCACAGACCTAATTCCAAGGGAAAATAAATTCCATTCTCCTGAATTCCTGGGCTGTTAAGACCTTTTAAAAGCCCAAATAAGTAGACCTAAAAAAGACCTTTAGAGATATTCAGAGTGCAAGGGCCACGACCCATTCCTGGACCTTGCCCCTTAGCACTTTGGCTTGAATTGAAGCAGCTCCATCCTCCAATCCAGCCCTCAGGGAGCACTCACTTAGTGCTTGACCTGTACAGGGGAATTGTTATCCATGTTCTCTGTACTCTCCCACTCTAAGGGAAACTCTCATGCACTTATTTTTCCTCTCCATGCCCTCTCTGGCTCTGGTGAGTAGGGGTGGGCAGGCACACGACTCCATGAGCCATTCCATCCTATTCCATCCTTCCCCGTGGTCATCTGGTGTGAAAAAGCCTGCCCAACCAGGGACGGGTCAATCAGCTCCTCCATCGGGAACACAGAGGCAGAATCAGCCAAGGGATGGGGAGAAGCATCCGAGAAAGACGCACGTAAGCCGCAGAGCTACAGTAATATTGGGTTTCCAGTAAATCCTTAGGCTTCTTCAATTTCCTCTTTGATCTGTTTCCCAGATTTGGCTTCCAAAAGCCATTTCATTTTAACAAAGCAATTCTCCAGATGAAAGTATTTTGAAAGTCTCCTATGGGAGGGTCTCCAAGGAACCCTGGCTCCTGGAACTCTCTTGGAACCTTCCAGAACCAACCACATTCTGGGTTCCTAAGGCACAGCTGTTGTGGGTTTTTTGTTTTGTTTTGTTTTGTTTTTGAGTTTCCATGAGATTCTTGCATCTTTTATGGTCATAATGATTTTTAAAGAATCTCCTATGTGTCAAGAAAGCCTGAAGGAGTCTAAACCTTGCAACAAAAAGGCCTACCACAGAGATGGATGCTTTCACACACATTTAAGCAAAGCTCTTTTCCACCACTCCCCTCCACACTTGTTTGCACTTGGTCTCATGCCAACATTTAGCCTGACAGAGAAGTGATGGATTACTTTGGGTTGCATTCCCAAGTAATTATATTCTGAAAAAGACCTCATCATGGTGGCCTTCTGGGGACACTTTGAGGCCTCATATCATCCACAGCAATGGTTCTCAACTGTGACTAAGTATCAGCACCACCTGGGGGTTCTTTTAAAATATGTTGATGCCCAGGCTGTCTCCCAGATCTATGAAAACAGAACCTCTGGGGGCAGGTCCCTAAACATCTGTACTTTTTAAAAACTCCCCAGGTCATTCTTATGTGGAGCTCTGATTGAGAAACACTCATATACAGAATATGCCCTTATTCAGGCTTGGGTTTCTGGCAGAGAAAATCATATACTGTTCTTACTTATGAAAGAAATGCAAATTTTTTCAAGGATGCATAAAAAGTGAGGAATGATGCAAAGTGAAATGTAAATCTCACTCATCAGTAGACTCCCCAATAGTTCCACTCCCTAGAGGTAATTATTACAGGGTCTGGTGTGCCCCACCCAGAGTTATCTGTGCCTATGCAAATACCTACATAGTGTGTGTGTATGTACATATATATGTATCTATATGTACACATATATATACATAGGCATGTACATATATTTTGATGAATATGTTAATATGTATACACACTCACTTGCATGCATACACAAATACACACATGTCTTTTCTTGTCGTGGCTGCCTTTTTCCTTTACTAACCTATCTTGCTTATTAACATAGAAACTATGGATAAAGAAAAGAAATGACAGGACTTGAGAGGGTACCTACTTTCTGTAATACAACAAATTATAAATCTAAAGGAACTAAAACAATGTGATTTTGTTGGTGGAGTAAATTATTTATTTGCATATATTAAGGAGTTTCAAAAAGAATCAATGAAATTGATTAGGCATATGGGAAAATTGGCATTTCAAGTCAGTGGGGAAGACAGACGATTCAACAAAGAGTACGGAGTTAATTGGCCATTTTTTAAGGTGGACTCCTATTTCACAGGATATATAAAATCAAGACTAAAATAAAATAAAAGATCTAAACAATAAAAGCAAATCTCTAAGCGTATAAGGAGAAATAACTTTATCCTGGAGTGGGAAAACTTTGCTAATGTATGAAATCTCGAAGTCATAAAATAAAGGATAGACAGATTGCACTGCATAAAATCAAAACTTCTCTAGAAAGAAAGACACAACAAAGAAAAGTACAATAAAAACAAGAGAAGGAAGACAATATTTACAGCATGTATGAAAAGATTAATATCCAGACTATAAAAGAGTTTCACACAGCAGTAAAAAAAGGACAATCAACAAAGACGGGCAAAACTATAAACTGACGATCAACAGAGAAACAGACACGAACTATAAACATTTAAGAACACATTCAACCTCAGAATGCAGATTAAAACAATGCTGACTTTTTTCACTCATCACATTGTCCAAGTGTTCTAAAGCATTGGTTAATCTCAAGAGATGGCGACTTTTTGAAGAAATAGGTATGCTCCCATTTTAATAGAAGAATAAACGGAGAGATCTTTTGAAACAGCAATTTGGCATATTCTGTAATGAAAGTTCATATGTCCTTTGATCCAGCAGTTTCACTTCTGAGTATCTATCCTACGCAATACAGGTGTAAACAAGTGAACCCCGCGATCTCTATAAGGCAGCATTCCTAGTAACGAAAGAAAAAAAGAAACACTATAATGTCTCTCAATAAAGAGTTAAATGAAATAAGGTGTAGCTACACTGTAAATCCTATGCAGCCATTTAAACAAATAAGCTGACTCTGATAGTCGATATGAAAAGTCATGATGATGATGTCAACTGTAGACAGCCAGGCGCAAAACCATTTGTACAGAGGATCCAATCTGTATAAGAAGGAAACATACACACACACACACACACTTGCACACACATGCACACTTCTAATCACATAAAGAGCTGGAAGGAATAGTAAACTTTTCATAGAGATTATTTCTAGGGAAAGAAGAAAGAATGATTTCAGGCTTGTGGGGGGTGTGATGAGGCTTTGGAGGAGACGTTCATTTAACGTTATATATGTTTTATGTTTTTTATATTTTTTACGATTCATGTTAATTTTGTAATTCTTTTGTAATAAAAAGCAAGTTCTCTCATTTTTAATGTGTGCCCTTAAATTGGGGGTTTATCATCCCTTCTTAAGTTTATTGCCCATTTGCATTTCTTTTCTTCTAACCAGCATGTTCATGTACTTGGTCCATGTTTACTTTTTTTCTTATTTGATATACTATTTAAATTTTAGGAAATTTGTATTTAGGAAACAATATTCTACTATGTTACATAGGTACTGCAAATAACTTTTCTGTCTGCCATTTAAATTTTGATGCCATTTATACGGTTTTCATCTATATGTTGAACATTTTCTGTATTTAAATATGCCAGTCTTTTTCTATATAGTGTTTGGGTTTGGTACCATGCTTCAACCCAAACCGACACCTTATACAAAAATTATCTTAAAACAGATTATGGCCTTAAATGTAAAACTATAAAGCTTCAGAAAAAGGTAGGATAAAATCTTTGAGGACTAGGAGCAGGCAAAATTCTTATACTTTGCACTAAAAGAATAATCCACAAAAGGAAAATTAATAAGTTGGCTTTCATCAAAGTTAAAAACTTTTGCTCATGAAAAATCCTATTTACAGAGAGGGAGGAAATATCTGTAAACTGCACATCTTAAAAAGGACATGTCTCTAGAATATATAAAGAACTCACAAAACTCAACAGTGAAAAAACAATCCAATTAGAAAATGAACATAAAACATTAATAGTCATTTCACTGAAGAAGATACACAGATGGCAAATAAGCACATGAAAAGATGTTCAACACCATTACTCATTTGAGAATGCAAATTAAAATGACAATGAGATGTCATTACCAACCTATTAGAGTAGCTTAAACATTGTGCTAACACCAAATGCTGAGGAAGATTCAGAAAAACTCCATTACTCATACATTGCCGGTGGTAACGCAACAGGCTATGGTCACTCTAGAAAACAATTTGGCAGTTCATTTTCAAACTAGAAATAGAGTTACCCATAAGACCCGGGTACTACACTCTCAGGCTTTTATCCCAGAGAAATGACAATTTACATTCAGGCAGAAACTTGCACATAGATGCTCATATCAGCTTTATGTGTAATGGCCCCAAGCTGGAAACAACCCTAATGTCCTCCGGTGGGTGAATGATTAAAGAAACCGTGGTACATCTGTACTGCAGAATACAATTCAGCAATAAAAAAGAGCCAGCTATTGATGTAACAACCTGGATAGATCTCAGAGACATTATGCGGAGTGGAAACAGTCAATCTCATGCATGTAAACACTGCATGATTCTGGGGTGCCTGGGGGGTTCAGTCGGCTAAGCAGCCGCCTTTGGCTCAGATCATGATCCTAGGGTCCTGGGATAAAGCATTCCTTTTTCTGCTCAGCGGGGAACCTGATCCTCCCTCTCCCTTTGCTCCTCCCCCCACTCCTGCTCATACTCTCTCTCAAATAAATAAATAAAAAATCTTTAAATACTGCATGATTCTACTTATGTAATGCTCTTGAAATAAAATTGCAGAGATGGACAACAGACTAAGGGCTTTAAAGGGCTAGGGGTGGGAGGTGGATTCCAAGGAGTTGTAAGAAGAGAGCCTTGTGGTGATAGTGCAGTTTTGTATCTCAACTGCAGTGGTAGTTAATGAAATTAACATGACAAAAATTACATGCAATTATATACATGCACATAAGTGAGTACATGAGTAGCTGATAAAAACCGATGATAAGATCTAATTGGTAAAGTCTCTGGACTGTGCTGATGTCAGTTACCTAGTTTTGACATTATGCTAGTTATACAAAACGTTAACACTGGGGGAGGCTGGCCCAAGCAGACACACACTCACGAATCTATAAATATTTCACAAGACAAGTTTTTTAAAAAACACACAATTCGGCTATTCTTTAACAGAATGCTTGCATTATTCTTTGTTAAAAAAATCCACATGGCTGGACTAACCATAAACTTCATGAGACAAGTCTGCCTAACGGTTAGCGCAGATTAAAGTTTTAGTAACTCTTATTCACCAAGTATAAATAAAGCACGAGAACTTAACACTCAGATTTTGCTCTTAAAAATCATGTGATCCAACACCCTGACTGTCCTACCAAAGTGGTGGCATCTAGAAATGGTAACCTTAAGATTTCTGGGGTATGCTGGTTTCAGGATCCCAGCATAAGTCACCCAATTTCAATTTGTCCTTAAATAGAATTTTAAAAATTGTAACAGTTAAAATGTATTGAGCACTGTGAACACTGAACGACTCAACTACCTATTACACAGCAGAAGGTATGAAGAGGACTCACAAGAGATGAGAAAATACGGTCTTGGTTCCTACTGCACACTTAAAGGAGAAAAAAAATGCATACTTGTGCTTTTTAAGTCCTTGGAAGTTTATCTGGGGGACGATAAGAAAAAATGGTCAGGGTGCCTGGGTGGCTCAGTCTGTTAAGTGTCTGCCTTGGGGTCAGGTCCTGATCTCAGGGTCCTGGGGATCAAGTCCTATGTCAGGCTCTGTACTCAGCAGGAAGTCTGCTCGTCCCTCTGACCCTCTCCACACTTGTTCTCTCTCTTCCTTTCTCTCTCTCAAATAGATAGAGAAAATTTTTTTAAAAACAAGAAAAATGAGGGTAGAGTATTCCAAATATAGATATTCAGTGTGATCTGAGTATTTATTGAATACTTACCCTGGGCACCTGTTGTGTGACTGATGGACCGAAGTGCAGGGCTTACCAAGGAGGCCGTGGCTTTGGAACTTGACACAAAAATGCCACCTGTGTGACTCCAACGCTATCACCCCTACTACTGTTAACTGCTGCACATTCAGCATGTCTTTAGATTTCTACAGACATCATCGCATTTAGTCTTCACGAGAATGTTGTGAGATGGCATTATTATCCAGATTTTAAAGATGGAGATACCGAGAATGGAGATGTCAAGATGCTTTCCCAGGTCAGAATTCAGATTGGAATCCAGGTCATCTGATAGCAAAATTCATGCTTTAACCACTCATCCATGTGTCTTCTCCAAGCCTCCTGTTTTAATTCCTTTTTGCTGGTCTTTTCTAGGGGTCTCAGTGGCTTTACAGCAGACCTCAGGATTGGGCATTTCCTTGACTTCTCATTGTTCTGCTCTCTCCTTCCCCTTGCTCCCAGATCCCACGTGGAGGATGCAGCAGAGCCCAAGGAGCAGGTAGTGATCTTCCAGCAGAGCTTTGGACAGTGACAGAAGAGAAACGTGTGCACGTCCGTGTGCACATGCATACATGCGTCTAGGAGAATTTTCACCGATTTAGTTACAATGGTAAAACTAGTTGGTGAAGCGGTTGAGTCTCTTCCTCGGGCCTTTTTAACTAAGACCTTTTCTCCTTGGTGATCTGAGGTCTGAGACTATGCACAAAGAATTCTCTGGAGAGACTCCTCTATTCCTCCACACTCCCTTGGGGGTTCCATCCAGGCTGACTTCTGCAGAACAAGACGGCCAGCTCGTTCTAGTTATCTTTTCCTGAGAGACAACCACCTCTGAACTTAGATGATAAAAATTGTTTATCTCTTGGGGCTCTGTGAGTTGACTGAGCTGAGCTGAGTATTTCCCAGTCAGGGTCCTTCCTATGCGGCCCTTCCCTAGTGGCCGGGTCTGGACTCCTCTGAAGGCTTCATTCCTGGAGCCTCAGTTCAAATGGTTGGAAAATCTGGAACTGTTTGGGCTTCTCTTCATGTAGCTTGTCCACCTAGCTGGCTTTCTGGCAGCACGATAGTCTCCGAGGAATTAGCAGGCATGCCCTAGGGCTGGACTGTCCCCACTTGTAAGAGCCAATTCTGTGTCTTTCTTTCCAACCCCATATTCAGCGCTCCCCCATTGGTAGCCCGAAATCGGCCATGGTGGGAGGGAGTACTTATACTATGAAAACTACCAAACCCTACACATCAGGGATCCCCCCCCCCATCCACCTCTGCAAGAGCCAGGTTGCCAGCCCATGACTTTACACAATGTTGTGTTCCCCCAAAGGGAGTAAGCCAAGAACCCCCAGCGGGAAGCTGGGAAGCTGCGAAGCTTCTTAGAACCTAGCCATGGATATCCCCAATGTCACTTTCTTCTTATTTTATTGGTCCAATGATTCCCCGAAGCTAGTTTTGATTCAGTGGGAGAATTACCCTCCGTGTCCCATGGAAGGGCTGCAAAGCAATTGCAGGGCACAGGACCTGGCACAGTGCGCACACCAATGCTGACAAATAAATGAATGAGTAAAGCCACTTCACACACTGCACAGCACTTAACTGGGGTGTCCTTAAGTCACCCTAAAAAGACAAAGTCTTCCAGGAAGTTCTGCTTCAGCATCAGAGAGGTCGATGATTCTGAAGTCTCCAACAAATCAAAATTGAAAATTGCTGGATACAGACCTACTTACACTCTGTCTACAGGTATTCACGGACCTGTTGGCACAAGCCCTCCCTGCTTATGTCCTCAACCGGTACTAGATGCATGACAACTGCAGAATGCTTGTTTTATAACTGTTTTTATACCACTGAGTGCTGCTTTGCCTCCCTAAGCAAACTGCAAATTCTTTTAAGAGAGTTCTCATGTATTTCTTTGCCATTCCTTCTTTCTACTGTGCCCAAAGCAGATAATTATACACACGCACACACACACACACACACACACACACACCCCTCAAAGATACATGATACTTAGAGTTTATAAGCCTTAAAAGGAATGGAAAGCAGGAAAGGAACTAAAAATTCTTAATTACTGGGTTTCGGAGCCTTCCCATCTAACTGTTAGATTCATCTAGTGATGTCGGCATTATTATTTCCATCCCCTCTCACAGTTGAGGAAAATGAGTCTCAAGAAGGCTTACCAGTTTGGTTGAGGCCACGCTAGGAAGGGGAGCTGGGATTCAGCTGTAGGCCTGCGCGTTTCCCAGGCATGAGCTCGACATACTCCTCAGGCCATCTCCCCGCAGCAATATACATCCCCTGCCTCCCCCCACTCCCTCTGCCTCCCCCCTTGAAGTATCTACAGAAGTCATAGCAGTCCTGATGCTTCCAAGACCCCGAGAGAGTAGTAAGTGTTTCGAGTTCTGCTCTTGTACAACATGTCCTTTAAAAGCCGGGAAACACGGGAAGTGAAAAATGTCTTCTACTGGGACAGGAGTGAGCCTGACAGGAGGGAGGTCAAGCTAAGAGGCCACCATGATAACTCAGGGGAAGGGTGTTGGTGGGTCAGACCAGGGGAGTGGTAGTGAGCGGGGTGTGAACATTTTGGAGGGATAGTAAGGAGGCAGAATCAGCAGACCAGGGGTGGACTGGACTCTGCGGGTGCTGACTGCCCACTGCAGAATCATGCTGGCAGCACTGGAAAGGGGAGGAGAGCCGGGAAGCCTGGAGGGGAGGCCTCCATGTTCCTGGAAGGAGGTGATCCTGGCTTAAATGAGGAAAATGGCCATGGAGGTGGGAGAATGGACGGCTTGGAGAGGCAACCTGGAGGCAGAATGTGCCGGATGTGTTGGCGAACTAAATGCAGGAATGCAAGGGTGGAGGACGGGTCCAAGAGGAAGTTCAGGAATCTGTCACAGAAAACCGGGAGCTTTTTGCTGAGCTGGGGAGCACAGAAAGGGGAGCAGATTTCAGGTCAGGATGAATGCTGGACATGCCACATTTGAGGTGAACCTGTAAGCCAGAGCTGACAGCCAGTAGGCAGTTGCATTTAAAACAAAACCAGCATCTCATGGAAATGAGGTTCTTCGCTCCCTTCAAAGGTTAGAAATGAACGCCCCCATACCCTGTGTGGCAGGGTTCTGTGTCAAGGAGTGAGAGGGCTCCATGATTCTCAATGTTTACGCTTCACGGTGGTTCAAGTCTCTCTCCAAAATCCACCTATCACCCCACAGGTGCCTCCGTCATAACCAAGATTTCTTTACTGAGACTTCCAGAGCTAATAAGAGCTGTGCGATTCCGTCAGTGGCCGAGCCTGTTATAACTCATCCAAAGTGTATCAGGGGGCATCCAGTGAGTCCCTAGGACCACAGGTCTACCTGCACATGTGCACCCCAACACTCATGCTCCCTTCCTGCGAATTCCTGTGGCCGGGCGCTGAGACGCATTCCTTCCCTTCTGTCCCACACAGCAGCTCAGCCATTGTTTACACAAGATCCCTGCACGTTACAACAGGGAGCAGGGGGCCCCTGTGTTTCCTGCTGTACTCCAGCAAAGGAAGGCTCTCCAGAAAGCTGCTGCTTTTCTGCACATCAGCTTTTATCACGGGACCCTCCTAGGGAAGGGGGGGGTCACAAAGCCAAACACAAAGCGAGTTGTCAGGACGGATGGCCCCAGCCCAGAGGAGACCACTCGTTGCCGCTTCACCCGCATGCTGGTTATACAACAGGAACCTGAAACCGAGCCCAGATTCAATCTCCATGCCCCCCCTCCATGAGAACCAGCCCCTGCAGCTCGGAGCCCAGCTCAGAGTCTACCGGCCCACAGGGTGGACACCAGTTGGCAGGGACCCAGCCCTCCTCCTCAGCCAGCGTGTCCCTTGACCTGCCTCCCATTCCACTCAGAGATGCCCTGCAAAATCCCCCTCAAAGCAAGCTTTCCCAGATAGAAACCCAGAAAAGCAAAGCTTCCTTACCTGGGAGAAGGTCCTGGTGACCGCGAGGACAAAAAAAAACCCCACCACGTTCTAACAGAAGGGACAGGGACTTACAGGGCCAATGTGCTGGTTTTAAAAGAAGAAAGGTGACTTCATCCCCTGGTGCCGTGGAGTTTAAAAGAGCAACGAGTGCTCCCTAGCTGAGCCAACTCTGTCTCATCGGTGATGACTCCATCCGAATTATGCAGCCACTGCCCAGACATGCTCAGCCTTCGGAAGGTAAATTGCTGGAATCCGACCAGCCCTGTTGTTTTCAAAGAGCTTCTGAGAGTCCTGAACACCAATCATTTTAATTGGCACCAGAGATAGGGAAACGAGCACTTATTTTCCCCGGGTCGTATCATTACCTCCCGAGAATCCAACTGTCTGAAAAATAGCGTTCTAGGGAAGGAAAACAGATATTTAAACTTCTGAGAGGTCAAAATTCTTGGGGAGGGAGAAGAGACAAAGGACGGAGGAGAAACAAGGAGATTTCAGTCAGGAGGAGGGGTGAGCTGCTGGGACAATCACCTTGCCAAGAGGTTCTCAGAGCTGGTGGATCTGCAAGCACGTAAAGGTGACAAAGAGGTGACGGTCTGGACGTGGCAGAGGGGAAAGTATGCAGTTAAGCCAAGGGATGAGTCACTGCATGGAAAGAAAGCGTGGCAGCCTTTCTAATGAAGGCAACCGATTTTTATGTACTTTTTACTGAGTATGGTGCCGCTCAAGCAATTCGGGGTCCATTGTGACAGCTCAAAACATGCCCACATTCCACCAAGAATGTTGGGGAAAACCGACGTTTAAGGAAGGAATTTTCTCTTTTGTGTGCTGGGTGAGGCCGGAGCAATCGCATTTGCAACATGGGATTCAAGGTCATGTCAAGTGACTGAGTTGGCCAGCCACCTCTCCTTGACGCTGTGTCCCCAAGCTAAACTTTGGGCAGAACTTCTGGCCTAAGGAAGGAATAGTAATCGGCGTGACCTGTGTTGGAAGTAGGGCAGAGGGTCGAGCTTAGCAGCCCTACTACACTTTCTGCCTCATGCCTCTACTTCAGGAGAGCGTAAGGTGACTTGAGGTCACTAGGTATGTGTCCAATATCTTGCTGAGCTATTTTGAGGCTTTGAGGATCTTCTCATGTTAAGTTTCACTCCCGAGAGGATAAAACAAGGAAAAAAATCTCTTCTGTTTAGATAGAGGTATTCAGGTCCAATTTTAGCAAGCGGTTTTTGAACTGAGAGATTGAAGAAATGTCCACAAGGCTTGTAAAAGGAATTGGCAAGTGTTCTAGTCAGAGTGTCAATAACAACATGTAATTTTTACGGTGTTTCCAAAGTAAGTTGTAGATATTGATACATGCCCCCAAATACTTCAATATAATAAGTAGAAGAAGAGCAGATTTTAGCAACAGTAAGATCAAAAAGGGGCAGGAGACATTCAGTTCCTCATAGTATCTTCAAAGCCTGACACGGAGAATAGCACACAGTAGGTGCTCAGTAGCTAGAGAGTAAATGGTATCAGACAATCCCTCTCTGCTCCAGATTTCTAGAACAGATCCCTTGAGAACTCTTTAAAGTCACCGACTACAGAGAGCAGGAGCCAGTGGGTCTTAGGAAATGCCTCAGCCCCTAGGTACACTGCCAAAGTTAGAATAGAGCAAAGAAAGCCAATTTCTGGACCCTGTAGCCTCCTTAGTCTGTTCCCCTAGACATCAGCTAGATTCTAGTATCATTTTCCAAGGCCAGGACTCCATCTTACAGGTGATCTGCCAATTAGCCTCAGTTGTCTTTTGTTCTCAACATTCTATCATAACATTTTCAAACAAGGTTTCTTCGGTTGACATTTTACCATATTGCTTTATCATATATTGATTCTCTAACCATCCAGCAACTCATATAACTTTTATGGTGTTTCCAAAGTAAGTCATAGATATTGGTACATGCCCCCAAATGCTTCAATATTATTCACAAAAAATTCACTATTTCTTTACAACTCTAATGCTTCCCTACAATTTCCTTTCAGATAAAATTCATTTATGATGAAATGAAAAACATCACCAGCATACCATTTAATGAGTTCCTACAAATACATACACCTGTGCAATTCAAACCTCCATCAATCACCACCCTAGAAATTTTCCCCATGTCCATTCCCAGCAAACTTCTGGTACAGCATTCCTAGGGGGAAGGAATCTTATTTTTTTCACCATAGATCAGTTTTGCTTATTCTAGTGCTTCATATAAATAGAATCACAAAATTGGTATCCCTTTGTGGAAATGTTTGTTCCGTCAGGAGGTTTTTAGGATTCATGCCTCCATTTTGTCGCTTGTATCAGTAGTGGGTTTCTTTTCATGGGTGAGGGTTTTCTTCCTGTATGAATAGGCCACAGTTTGTTTATTCAGTCTTCTGTTGATGGACACCTGATCATCCAGTCCAGGGCTATGATGAATAAAGCCAATAGGAACCTTTTCAGACACATCCTTTAGTGGACATGTGTTTTTGTAACCCTTGGGTAAATACTGAGGAGTGGAATGGGTGGGTCTTAGTGGAGGTATGTATTTAATTTATAAGAAACTATATAATTTATAAGAATTTACATCTTTTCCAATGTTCTCATTTTCCTCCCCTACCAACAATGTATAAGAGTTTTAGTTGCTTCGCCAAATGTTCTGACAACATTTGGTGTTGTCAGCGTAACCTCGCTGGTGAATGTCTCATGGTATCTCACTGTGGTTCTAACTTGCATCTCCTTGATGACTGACTACAGCTGATTTTTTTTTTTTTTTGCATCTTTATGGGCCATTCATTTACCATCTTTTGTGAAGTCTCTGTTCAGATCTTTTAGCCAGTTTTAAATTGAGTTGTTGGTCATCTTGGTATGGAGGTTTAGGACTTCTTAATATATCCAGGATACCATTTTTTGTCAGAGACATTTCTCAAGTGTTTTCTCATGCCCTCTGGCCTGCATAAGAAAGACATTTTCTTAAGGATCCTTCTTCTGATGAATAGGGATTCCATTTTGACTATCTTTATTTTTTTTCTTTTTTGGTTTTTGTCTTCCCCCAAGGCATGAAAATATTCTCCTCTGTTTTCTTCCAGAAATTCTGTAGTTTCAGCCTTCATGTTTAGGTCCATGGCCCATAATAAATTGATTTTTGTGGGTGGTATGAGTTAGGGCCAGGTTGATTTGTTTCCATGTGAATATGGAGTTATGTCAATACTTTTTGTTGAAAGCCTTTCCTTTCCCAATCAGTTTGCTTTAAAAATTTGGTCTATTTCTGTCCAGGCTCTTTCTTCTGTCTTACCAATCTGTTGATTCTTGTGTCAACACCACACTGTTTTAATGACCATAGCTTTAGGGTAAGTCTTGAAGTCAAATGGTGAAGTAACTTTGACTTCTTTTTTCAAGACTACTTTGAATAGTCTAAGTTCTGTGCATTTCTACAGAAATTTTAACATCATTTTGTCAATTCTTTTCTTTAAATCTATTTTTTTAAAGATCTTATTTATTTATTTCACAGAGAGAGAGAGAGACAGCGAGAGAGGGAACACAAGCAGGGGGAGCGGGGGAGGGAGAAGCAGGCCTCCGCAGCACTGGGAGCCTGACATGGGGGCTCGATCCCAGGACCCTGGGATCATGACCTGAGCCAAAGGCAGGTGCTTAATGACTGAGACACCCAGGCACCCCTCAGTTTGTCAATTTTTACTAAATAGCATCATAGGATTAGGATTAGGATTGTGCTGAATCCATAGATCAGTTTGCTGATTACCATTTTAACAACGGTGAGTCTTCCAAACCATGAGCTTGGCATATCTCCCTATTTATCTACATCATTTTTTTCACAGCATTGTTTTGTTCATTTTCTCTTTGTCATTGATTTTCACAGTTTAACTATGGTTCCCCTAAGTGTTTTTATTTTTGTTTTGTTGTGGGTTTTTTAAAAATATAAACCTTTCTTGGTGTTTATTGGGGTTTTAAAGTCTGTAAATATATGTTTTTTACCAAATTTATGAACTTTTTGGGTCACTTGGGTGGCTCAGTGGGTTAAGCCTCTGCCCTTGGCCCCAGTCATGATCTCAGTGTTCTGGGATCGAGCCCCGCATCAGGCTCTCTGCTCAGCAGGGAGCCTGCTTCCCCCTCTCTCGCTGCCTGCCTCTCTGTCTGTTTGTGATATCTCTCTCTGTCAAATAAATAAAAATCTTTAAAAAAAATTTTTATGAACTTTTCACCCATTATTTATTCAAATACTTTTTTGGGTCATTCTCTCTCTTTCTCCCCTCCTTCTAGGACTCCAATTACATGTACATTAGACCTTTTGCTACTGTTGCAAAGATCTATGAGCCTCTGTACATGTATTATTAAATCTCTTTTGCTCAGTTTGGATCATTTTTGTTGATCTGTCTTCTAGTTCATTTACTTTTGCTTCTTTTAGCTCCCTGTGCTTTTAAAAATGTCCATTACATTTTTATTTAAAGATTTTATTTTCCAGTTCTTATACTTTCATTTGGTTCTTTTTTATAGTTTCTTTTTTTATTATGTTCAATTAGCCAACATGTAATGCATCATTAGTTTTTGATGTAGTGTTCAACGATTTATCAGCTGCATGTAACACCCTGCACTCATCACCACATATGCCCTTTTTTATAGTTTCTATATATCTGCTAGGATTTCTATACTTTCATTTATTATGAACATATTTTCTTTTATATACTTGAGCATAGTTATAGTAACTTCTTTAAAGTTCTTGTCAATTAACTCCATCAGTCTAGGTCATCTCAGAGTTGGTCTCCACCAATTATCTTTCCTCTTTAAAATGAGTCATGTTTTCCTGTTTTGTTGTGCGTTGAATAATTTTGGAGTGTATCCTGGTCTTTATGAGTCATAGATTGCAGAAATTCTGGATTCTATTCTGCTTTTCTGAGGAATATTGACTTTTTTTTTTAAATTCAGGCCTTTAAAGTGATTGAACTCAAATTGTAAGACCTTATCTCCCCATGTAACATCTAGAAGTTCAGGTCAGCTCTTTTAGCCAGAGTTAGGATTTTTAAAATCTGCCTCTTGCCTATGTGGTTCAAGGATCATCCAGAGATCTAAGTAGAATTTATCTATTGAGCTAGAGGGCCTCCCTTCTGCTCAGCATATTCATAGATAGGGCCTTGTTCTTAAGCTACTTGCTATAAATCAGGAAACTCATCCCATGTCTATCTCTTCTTCCAGTAATTTAGTCTCCTCTGGTTTCTGTAGTTTTGTTCTCTCCTCAGAACCTTCAACTGATTGTCTTATTTTTTGTCCAGAGTTTATAGTTACTATCTATAAGAAGTACAGTCCAATAGGAGCTACTTGGTCATACCAGAAGGCTTCAGTTACCTTTTGAGTCATTTTTTTCTATTAGTTTACCCTTAACATCGGACACAAAGTATGTTTCATTTCAAGCACCACCTGCTTGAAATGTTGAAAGGGATACTGAGCTTCAGTGGAAAAGCACGATGTAATCAACAAACAATGTCTGCCTTCGACATAGGAGGGGAAGTGAAACCCCAATCTTTGTAATTTCTGATATAGTTATTTACAAAACAATGCATGATACTTAGCAGTTTGCGCCTACTAGAACATCTCCCTGAAGTCAGAGTACTGTATTTGTTAGTCTGATGGTTATCCTTCTTCGTTAGATGTAAACTTTAGGAGAACAAGAATTGTGTTTGTGCAAGTCACTCTCCTATGCCCAGCGTTTGTCATGTGAGATGACAGCTCTCAATAAATATTTGGTGAGTGACTGAGAATTCAGCTGAATGTTTGTTTTGGTTTTACTTTTCAAAATTATACAATCAATGTGAAGAAGTAAATAGAGAACACAGGTTAGCAGAAATAAAATAAATCAAATCACCTCACTTTTCCCCCTAGACATATTCATTATTACAATATTTTTTTCCACATAGCTTTTTGTTACCCTTCAAATTTTTATTCTCAACCTTGGGTGCATATTAGAATTATCAGAAGATTTGAAAAGCCTGTTCATGCCACACCCCAAGCCAATTTATTGATATTCTCAGGGACTGACCTTGGCTTAAGTATTTTTTTTTTTTAATTCCAGAGACGATGCCAATGTGCCATGAAAAGACCTAAAGATGTCCCAGCCAGCTCTATCAGAGGTCTTTCAGATGTTATTTTCTGCATCATAGATGACAAAGTCCTTGCCTTCCAGGAGAGTTCAGAGAAGGCAGGACTTGAAACCATTCAACATGAAACAATTAGAAATCCAAAGGACAACAAATGTACCTAATCAAGAGCCTAGCTTCAGAGAAACTGAGGCTAAGTGTGCCAGGAACATCACACCTGAGTGCAACCAGAGATGGACTCACCTGTACTTCCTCCTCCTTGGCAGAGCCCTGCCAGTTACGCTGAGGGAGCCTTCTCCTTCTAGAAAGGTTTGGAGAAAGGGGCACGGTGACATGTTAGAATCATAGGGGATGCTGATTCCACCCCTCCCGTCTTTGAAAATTTCTGCTTTGTAGACTCTTAGGTCCCCAGGCTCCTGGCCTCTGCCCTCTCTTTTGGGAATGCTATTTTAATTCTTTACCTGACTTTAGAATTCAAGAAGACTGCCTTCAACCAGAAGCTCTTCTATAGCCATGTGCCATTGCTGGTCCAGGTGTCCTCCCTATCTGGTGTGGAACCCAGGTGAGCTGGGCATTAACATCTCTCACCACCCTATTTCTCCAGCTGCACCAGGGGAACTGGAGCACAGAACCTAGTTTTTGACCTAAGCCTCAAGCAGAAGTTCCCAGGAGATTGTGAAGTACCTATTCTTAGGCCCCACCCAAGAACAATTAACACAGAATCTCTAGGTGCCCTAGCCCTGGTATGTTTGTCAAGGCTTCCCTGGAAATTGGGACATGACTGAGGGTGGCAAATATCAGGGAAGCAGCTTAGGGGTCCATTCCCGTGGGTTGTGAGTGGGTCTGAAATCTTCCTTCCTACTACTCTGGAGGCAGCTTAGAGGAAAGTCCCAGAAACGTATGTTAAACAGGCTAGGGTTTGACTCCCTGCTTTGCCATTTACTAGCTATGTGACGCAGACTAAGTTACTGAACGCAGACATGGCGTTTAGTTAACCGGTAAAAGAGGTGAAATGACAGAGCCTACCGGTAAGGCTCCAGGAGACACCATATACAAAGTATGTTTACCCAATAAATGTCTTCCCCCTCCCCTGCACCCCTCGCCATCACCCTACCTGAGCATTGCAATAGGAGCCACGGGCAAGCTCTGGCTTGGTGTGGTGCTGTCTCTCCTTGATCTGACCGTGACCATGACGTCAGTCTGGATTTGCAGCCCTGGTCCCTGGATCTGGCCTTCTGATCCCAGCTTCTGAACTTGATCCGGCTCTTCTTTCCTGCCTTGCAGGTTCCGGGCCCAGTTTCCATCACCTGTTTCTGTTGCTCAGCAATAAGCCCCAAAGGGATGGTTTCTAAAAGTAACTGGCCCCATGTTGCTCCAGCTGAGTTTTAGCACCGGGAGGGGGTGGGGCTAATTTTAGACTTATCCTGAATTAACATCTGAGAAGAGGCGAGGCCAGGCAAGTCCAACCTGGCCCCGAGTATCTGGGTTGGAGTTTACAGAGAAAGATTGGGGAGATTTTGCCACAGGCTTTGTGTACCGGTATCATGCTGGGCACCTTGTTTGGAATCATCTTAAACCATTTGCCTCAAAATCTGTTTGAATTTGTGCTTCGGGTGCTGTGCTGAGGGGAGTAACCACAATATAAACCAGGATTTTTGATATGCAAATATTTGTACCGAGCTAGGATGGATTATTAGCTAGGTTTACCTCAGGGACAGGATCTGACAGGTGTGAGCAGGGTCCCGGGCCTGAGACACTGCAGGAAAGAGGCTCATGAAAAAATAGAAAAGGTTATGGCTGTATTTGCCTTTTAGAGGACTGAGAGAGAAATGAGATGCAGAGGTGCAGTGATGCCTTAGCTGAGAGAAGCAAGGATGGCATGGAAGCTTCCAGAGCAGGCCTGGCCCAGAGTAGACGGTTAATGACCGCTTGCGGCCTGAGTGTGGAATGGAGAGGCTTCTAAGGTCCAGAAGAGATGTTGTGAGGCAGCTTCATGAGTATCTTGTGCTTCGGAAGGAAGGGCAACTGAGTTTGGGTGTACTAGGGCTATGCCGGGGACCCACAGCATCTGGAGGGATTGGTATCCTCTAGGTCAAGGAAAAACAAGAGTGAAATGAGCTCTGCTGTGATCAGGACTACAGACTAGCAACAAAGAAGAGTTGAAACAACACTCCCCTCCCCATTAAGAGATAACCACCATTCCACCACTTAATACTACATCATCTCGTGCAAGTTACTGCATTACTTGGAGCCCGTTTCCCCACCTGTTTATTCAACACTTACCAGCAATTTATTGAGCACCTACTACATGTGCCAGCCACTGGGATACTTAAGCAAACAGAAAAGCTTCTTGCTTTTAACAATTTGGTGGAAAGGCAGACTAGAGAAAAGGATGGTCATGAAGACAGGTGGTGCTACGGGCTATGAAGGACACCCTCAGGATGATGTCGTGGAGAATATTCTGGATAGGGAAAGCTTCTGTGAGGAGGTATCATTGGAACTAAGCTCTGAACGGTGAGAGGGAGTCAGTTCTGAAGAACATTCTAGGCAGAGGGAACAGCAAGGGCAAAGAGCCCCAAACAGCAAAGAACTTGACCAGTCTGAAGAATAGAAAGGAGGCCAGTGTGGATGAAGGACAGTGAACTGAGGAGGGGGACTGAGGGAAGGTGAGAGAGGAGGACCAGAACATGCAAGGCCCGCAAAGAGAGTGATTCCCATCTCCTGGCATTGAGGCCGAGCAGGAAGAAGACAGAACCATGGGGCAGACTCTGAAGGCAGAGGAAATGAAGTGTCTGTGATAGGGAAGCCCTTGGGACCCAGATCCTTAGAAGTGCATCTGGAAGCCAACTGGGGCCAGGTAGGTTGGAGCCCTTATAAGAGAAAAAAAAACAAACAAACACTTTAAATCTGTGTAGGACAGAACTTTTTTTTTTTAAAGATTTATTTATTTATTTGACAGACAGAGATCACAAGTAGGTGGAGAGGCAGGCAGAGAGAGAGGGGGAAGCAGGCTCCCCGCTGAGCAGAAAGCCTGATGTGGGGCTAGATGCCAGGACCCTGGAATCATGACCTGAGCCGAAGGCAGAGGCTTTAACTCACTGAGCCACCCAGGTGCCCCTAGGACAGAACCTTTTTGATTGATGTAACTCCAAATCAACTTCTGGGAGGAAGTAAGCATTCTTGAAAAAATGATTAACCAATCCATTTTCTTACCAACTTGAAAGAGATTAAGCTTTGTTCTGGGAATCTAATCACCCAAACCTGTTCTCTGCTGTCAGTCAATTGTCTTAGTGATTAGTCAATTGTTTAAATAAACGGATCTCTTTTCTTCTTGTGTCTTAGACTAGTAATGAACTAACTGATCTCTTTTCTTATCAGATGTCCCTACCAGAAGTGAATCTTTGACTTAACCTACTGGGCACCTTTTCACTTGTAGCAAGATTGTAATAAAACATTGAACTGTGTGGAGCACCTGGGGGGCTCAGTTGGTTAAGCATCTTGACTCTTGATTTTGTCTCAGGTCATGATCAAGCCCCACATTGGGCTCTGTGCTCAGCTGAGAGTCTGCTGGAGATTCTCTCTCCCTCTCTCTCTCCCTCTGCTCCTCCCTGGCTCATGCTCAATCTCTCTTAAAAAAAAAAAAAAAAAAAGCTGAAACAAACAAAACATTGGCATGTGCCTTCAACTGAATTTCCCCACCTATAACCCCACGGAGTGGGTAGCCAGTAGGCATGAGAACCTTCCTCATTTTCTGTGAATGGGTCCACAGCCGTGTGCTTGTTGTCTCCAGAGGCACATGGCCCTAGCCATGGGACTTCTGCCTAAATCCAGTCCCGGCAGTCCTTGAAACTTGGTGAGGAGTGAGAGGAAGGCTGCATGGATTGACTGGTGTCTCCGGTCCACCAAGAGCTATGCTGAAGCCTGGCCCCCCAGTGCCTCACAACGTGATGTTATTTGGAGGTAGATTCTTTCTAGGCATAATAAGTAAAAATGAGGTCGGTAGAGTGGGCCCTAATCCAGCATGACTAGCGTCCTTATAAAAAGGAGAAAATCAAAGGCAAACCTATACCTGGGGAGGATGCCCCATGAAGATGAAGGCAGCGATGAGGGTGATGTTTCTACAAGCTAAGGCATGCCGAAGATTCCCAGCACATCAGCAAAAGCTAGAGAAGCACGGAACAGTCTTCCCCACAATCTTCAGAAGGAACCAATGTCACCAAGGCCCTGGTCTTGCACTTCTAGCCTCTGGAACAGAGACCACATTTCTGTGGTTTAAGCCACCCAGTTTGTGGTCCTTTGCTACAGCAGCCCTAGCAAACTAATACAAGAGTTTTATTTATTTTTTATTTATTTATTTTTATTTTTAAAAAGATTTTATTTATTTATTTGACAGAGAGAGATCACAAGTAGGCAGAGCAGCAGGCAGTGAAAGAGGGGGGAAGCAGGCTCCCTGCTGAGCAGAGAGCCCGATGTGGGGCTTGATCCCAGGACCCCGAGACTATGACCTGGGCCAAAGGCAGAGGCCCAACCCACTGAGCCACCCAGATGCCCCAATACAAGGGCTTTAAAGGGAACATTACCAAGCCTCCTTTAGCATCCCCAGCATGGGGCAGCCAGAATCTTCTACTACCTAGTCCCTGCCTCCCCCAACATTGCTGGTTCTTTTCCTCTGCTTCCTCTATCCCATCTCCCTGTCTCCCTGATTCTCTCCCCACCTCCCTCCAAGAAAAGCAAATGTATCTTCTTGTAAGACCTGTAAGGGTCTCACTCCCATCTGAAACTACTTATCAAATATTTTAAAGTAAACTTTTACAGAATTATAACATAGATCCCCAAATCTTTAGGAAAAACTTGAGGAAGCCCAGCTTCCTGCTGAAGCTTCCTTCCCCTCCCTCCCTGTCATGGCGTCCCAGACATTCAGCATGTCGCTGGTACTTGTCAGCGCTGCTACTTCCCAACCTTGAGTTCTCCTTTCATCCAGAGAGGCCCTTTTAATTTTAATCACCCAAGGAAAACAGGCTGAAAGTATCTTTCGGTTGCTTTATTTCCAGCTCCTAACTCCATTTGACATGAGAACAGAAAGTATCTCTGGATTTTTGTCTCTCTTCTTATTCCCGAGGGTGGCTTACACCTCCCAGACTTCTAAAAGGGCATTTGACCCTTCTCCCATAAAGATTCTTTTCCCCAGCATGGGGCCCGTATAGCAATTAGAGCAGAAAAATGGGTGCCCCATGGGTTGAGTTAAATTTGACACAGAGGTAGACCTTGAGAGTTAGCATGCAATGTGAAAATTGCATAGAATTCAAAATAGCATAGAAAATCTCTTAGAAAGGCATCATCTTGAAGACTGAGATGCTATTTTCCTATAAGCCAAACAGTAGTTGCAACCTGGACCACTGTTTCTTCAGCTAAGGCAGCCAGCTTCTAGTGGCCATGTTGCACACACACTGTTGTTATTCTAGAACCCCATTCAGTGGCAAATAGGTCTCCCTGAATCTGACCAAGGGAACATGAGGGGCTCTTAATAAATCCTTGAAGTGGGGGGTAGGGGGTAGATGAAGCCAGAGGGGACTTCCTGGAGGAAGTGGCACATCAGCTGAGTCCAAAGGACCAGTAAGATTTTCCCAGATGAAGAAGATGAAAGGTATTAAAAGCAGAGGGAACAACAGGTGTAGAGACAGAAAGAGAGAGAGCATGGCTTGTCTAGCAGAGAGAAAACAGTTCTGTTTGATGACCGTGTATCACTTCAGGAGAATCAAGAGGGAAAGCTCAAGAGACAGGCAGGAACTAGACCCTAAAAAGCCTCTTATCCCAGAAGTTAAGGAGGTCCTCAAGCCATGCTCAGCAATTTCAACAAGTCTACTTGAGGTAGACCATTTACCTAGGGCAGTGCTGCCCAGGACCGCATCGTTTCGTTCCCCCTGGGAATTCTGCTTATCCTCCTACCGTGAGCTCTCATTGTCAAAGGCATGTGCCTTTGATGAATAAGCTAATCATCAAGGAGGCTAATCTTGCAACATAGGTGGCACAGGAATGGCTTGAATTGGTCTGAGGTCTTGCAAAAGGAACAGACAGGAAAGATTTGGGGAGCTAGAGCCAGCTGCGTGGCCTCAGTAGATCAGGAAGAGGGGGAGGAGTCAAGGTCACCGCCTAGGATTCTAGCTTGGGTGATTGGACAAATTTTCTTTTGAGAAATCATTGTAGTCTTGCGCCTGATTTCATCTCCTTTCTAGAATGCAAGCATCAAGGAACTTAGAACCACAAGTATGTGTGGAATACCAGCTACTTCCCAGACACCTCCAACCTCTCATTCATTCTTCACCACAACCCAAAGAGGTCAGTATTATTACTTTTACCATTTGGCAAATAGGAAAATGGCTTAAGATCCCCCAGACTGTGACTTGATGACTTAGAATTTGAGTTCAAGTGTATGTTACCCTAGAACCTGAACTCTTGATACTAAGCTTTTCTAGGAGATCAGAACTTGTATTTGAACGTAAGACTGCATTGAGTTGGTTCCAGTTTGGTATGGCTCATAAAGCTGGCCCCATGATCTATGGGATGAGCTGGTCTTTCTAGGTCCTCTTACACTGGGGGCCTTAGATGCTGCATGGATGGAACCTGTTCCCATGGTTAAGGTGGGCCCAGCCCTGGAAATGGAAATCCGGGGGCCTGGGACCGGTTCCTCACCTCCTCCCTTTTGAGTGTCCCATCCTAGGAAGCTCAGGAACATCAGCTCTTCCCAGCCATTTAGTGCTTCTGCTGCACTGCCGAACTTGTGCTGAGAACCAGTTAGTGTCAGCCGGGAGTGCAGGTGCTGTGCCTAGGAACGTGGACTGCACTCAGCGGCAGAGGGGTGGGCCAGGAGCTAGTCGCCCGGAGTTCTATGATATCTCCCTTCCTACAGAAAGAGCAGATGGAAATGCTCTATTACGTACCTCTCTGAGAGTCTAGCGGCCCCCCTTTTCCTCTCTCCCTAAAAATGGCAGCCGGGGACATTTTAATCAGTGCTTCCTAATGGCCCTATGGCTTATTTCCTGCAAATTGTCTCCAGACTCTACCTGGCTTTATTCCCTGGGTCTCCTGGCCCAAACCAGGGAGTGAGCATAATAATACTAATAATCAGCAGTCAGGTAATCACAGGTCAGTTTGCAAAAACACTTTCACTTGGGTGATCTCATTTCATCATCGCCAAGGGCTTGTGAGATGGGCAGGGTGGGCTCATCCTTCCTATTGGTTTACAGCTGGGAAGACTGAGGCCAGAAGAGTGCAGCGAAGCCAATGTCTGGCTGGTCCAGGGCTAATGCTGCTCTCCCTGGATCCCTTTAGAACCAAGTGTAAATGGAGGCAGGGCACGCTGGCTCATGCAAGCTAAGGGCTCCAAGCCAGCCAGCCAAATGGTGGCTGGGGGGCTTCTCAAAGGCTGTAGGAAGGTGAACGTGTGGGGGGGGGCTGGGGCTGAGGTGATGCTGGGGTGATTCCTAGGAAGAGGAAAACTTCTGGGCTGTTTCCTTCCTTCGGTGCCTGGAAAAGCTCATTTTAGGAGTTGCCTGGAGCTGGCCTGAATGTGTCCGTACAAGCCTACCCCAGGCTTTTATGCAAATTAGAGGGCCAAGAATCTAAAACCCACAGCTGTTGGAACAGGTCTAGACACGGCCCCCCACCCAGTTAGCTTAAGAGAGGGATGTCAGGCATCCTCTAGTGTTATGCTGACAGGCCTGAAGAAAAGGTCAGGAAGTGGGCCCCTGCCGTCTTTCTCGCCTCCAGGAGCTTTGCACACATTGAGTTTGAATGGCGGCAAACTGAAGCACATTCTCCTTTAGAGCTGACGATTGCTCCCCTTTCCATGCACGTTTATTGTTTATTTGGACAAAGCTTGTGTGTCTCTTTGAAAGATGCACGTTTCTACCTCCAGAGACAGCAGAACGCCAGCTCCCTTCCCCGGGCCCCTGAAGCTCTTTGTGGGGTCTGCGTCTCCATCGATGACAGCTCTCCTCACCTAGGAGTAAATCCCCTACCCCCAAGCCTATCTCTTTGTATTCCCAGCCTTCCAGGAGGTGGAAGGAAGGAGTGAGGAGTGAGGGCCCCTGGTCAGTTACATGGCCAGTACCACCTTCTTCTAGCAGGGACAGCAACACTGTTTCAAGAAACCAGACATTGGATCCTGATTCTGCCACTCAGTTCCCTGATCATGACCAAGTATTTCCACATTCCTGAGCTGACTTTGCCTAGCCAAAGAATGGGGATGTTAACATGCTCCCTGCCTGACTCAGACATTTCGAGTAAGGATCACGACATCAGATAAATCAAGGCAGAGGGCCTTGGTGTAAGCCTAGGGCAGCCTTGCGGCCAGCACCTGCTCTGTCGGCAGTTCTGCTGGGGAAGGCTCCGTCCATTATAAATCCCAGTCGGGTGGGGGATTGAGAAAAGTGGAAGAGAAGCAGCGGGTCGGTGATCATCAGTTAGGAAGGCAGGAGGGCCTGAGCCATCAGGATACAGGAAAGCCTTGCCCAGAACTGCCATCTCCCACAAGCTCAGCTCGCCTCTGGGCCTCCAGCTTTTCCACAAGGGCTGTTCCATATATGATCTCACTGAGCCTCACGCAGCCCTGGAAGGGGGAAACCATTAACTGATGAACTGTAACGAGTTAGGAGATGGGGTTAAGAGATGTTAAGAGATGACAAACCCCATGCTTCCTGGGGTCCGTGCTTATATCCTTTCTCCATGGTGGCCGCCCTGATGGGGAGGGAAATTCTGACTTGACTTGGGGATAGAGAAAGGAAGGCTGAGATGATTTCGGAGAATGGGCCCCTTCAGGGAGATGAGGGAGATGAGGCCTGGGGTAAGGGAGAGTGCCTCGGGACATGTGTAAGACCCACACAGAATAGAGTGAGGGCCCTGGGTGTCTGAGCAGAAAGTAGAAGCAGTAGGTCATTGATTGATTCCTTCATTCTGCTGGCCCTTCTGGACCAGTGAGTGGCAGCTGAAATGATCAGACCAGGCCTGGCAACTCCGGGGCCAGGGTAGCTCCCAGAGTGGGGTAGGGCTGAAGCTTGGAATGGGGATGCTGTTGGACCACCCACAGGGGTTATTGGAGCTATCGGGTCAAGACTGGAATAATAACCAGAGCCATTTGCAGCCAGATCATCAATTCGAAGGGACTGGTCAGAGAAAGTTCTAGTTCCAAGGCCTCAGGACTGCAACTCAAGACTCCAGAGCAAAGTGACAGGGTTTTCGAGGCTGAGATGGGGCACAAAGAAGGTAGCCTGACAGCAGGAAAGAGTGGTGGGAAGGGGCTGGAGAGGTGAGGAGTCAGATGAGAAAGATGCAGATTTCTTCCTGGGACACGGGGAACCATGGGAAGATTTCAGTAACAGAAAGGGCCTGACCGAATGTGCATTCTAGAAAGAGCAGTCTGGCTGCTGTATATGGGATAAATGGCAAGGATCATTAGGGGGAGGACGAGAAGTTTGAAGGCTACTGAGGGCCTGAACTAATTCAGGGACAATGGCAATCAGGAGAAATGCAAGGTACTAAGGAGGCAGATTCCAATGGATTTAGTAATAATTTGCCTGTGGGGTGACTTGTGAAGGGAAAGGAGATGTCAAGAGCACCTTCAGTTTCCGGCGACCTGGATGCTAGAGAATTCCGTTCAGGCTGAACTTCGCCATTACTTTTAAACTTGCAGAGCGCGGGGTCACTGTCCCCTGTAGGTCTCTGCTTCTACTTCTGGGAACAGGAAAGTTGATCTAGAATAGTGGTTTTCTAATTATAGTTCTCAGGGCCATCCTGCTGGGTGTGGCCGGGCCTCAGGGACAGAGGCCCTAGGCTGGAGTCAGAAGGTCTGGCTGTGTCCTCACTCTGCCTGTGACAGTAGGCAGGACACATCTATTTGTGAACCAGGCCCTTCATTTGTATAAATGGAAATAATTTATTCATTTTCTCAAGAAACAAACATTCTAGGCAAAAGATAAAAAGGAGACTTGCTCACGGCCCAGGAGGAGAAGCAGACGTCTAAACAAACAATTGCAAAAGGAGCTTGCTAAGTGCCATAGTGATCAAAACTGTATGCAGAGAGAGGTGGTCCAAAGGAGGGAGGGAAGATGTTGCTTCTACTAGAGACAGGACAAGGGGCACCCAGTGGATCTAGGGAAACTATAATCTGGATTGAGAAAGCTAGGCTGTTCCCCTTCCCTCTTTTCCTGTTTTGGCACTTCTTTGCCCCTTACCTCTCCTTTCTCTCCCTTCTCAGTAGCAATCCTCTTCCTTACCTGCGGGTGAGCTCCCTGAAGGATTCTTCAGAAAGCAAGACACTGATCAACAGCAAGTTATTAACACTCAGCCTGCACAGAGGTGGGCTAAGCCCAAGATTAAGGGTGCAGGCTCCAATGACCGACATCCAGGCATCAAAGGCAGGCCTTACTCCAAATTCTACAAGCTCTCACCCACACACGTAGACTATGAATGGTAGGTTCTAGAGAGAAGATATTGCACTTATTTCATAGTTGTAAGCCCAGTGCCTTATGATGTGCCTGGCTTGTGATAGGTGATGAAGAGTTTAGTTGTGTATGGAATGAATCAAGGTCCACACAATCTTTCCATTTCAACAGTCATTGCCTCATGCATTTCTCAACCTCCAGGCAGGACTGGATCTCCACCACCACACCTGGAGCCTGTTGAGACTCTTGAACTGACAAGATGAACTCTCCCAGCACCGCCTCCTTCCATGAGGAAGTCCTTCTATAAACAAATTGTCCTTTGACCTAAACTGTGTGTTTAGTGACCATTGATTTACATTCTGGCACAAGCTCCTCCTTGGAATCAGCAACAAATCTTTTGTAGATAGGCAGCTGGTCTACCAACCATACTGCTGCTTTGCAGCTTCCCAAGGGCTTTCACACAAACTCAAGGGTTTTTGGCCCTCAGAAAAAACCTAAGAAGTCATCAGGGCAAGTATCTTAATATTCATTTTACTGGATGGAAATGGAGACTCAAAGGGGTTGGGGTTCACACCACACAGCAAGTAAGCAGGGAGGCCAGGATTTGAAGCCAGAAGTCCTCTCGCAGCCCACTAGGTTGTGTGGGAAAGTACCACTACTGGTGAGAAGGCCCATGGCCCGCAAGTCCCGAGGAAGAAATGCCAGAGAGGCTGGTATAGGTGGGTCATGTGTGTGACCTCACATGGCATTTCTTCTGTTCCTCTGTCTCGTATTACTGTCGTGTTATAACAGAGGCGAGATAACTTTTCCTTTCCATCCACCCACCCTGGAGTCACCCCCACCTGCCACCCCAGGAAGTTACCTCCAGCTCAGCCCTCTGTGTGACATTTCACTACCTGAGAGGGCTTGGCATTGGCCCCACGGGGTAAGATTATCTCCGGTAAGAGACAGCAGGCATCTACTCAAAATAGGCTTAGCTTTTCACAAATGCCACTCTGGGGCATGTTGTTCTTACCCAGGCCAGGTGGGCCATGGTGCTATGGGGAGCTGTCCTGTCCTCCCTGGGGTTAGCCTTTCTTTTTTTCTTTTTTTCCAGGTGAAGAAGCCAAGAGCAAGTAGAAACAGATATGGGAAAAGTCACATGGCCAGGAAGAAGAGCACCTCTAAGCCTCAGGAACCATAAGTTGGCAGCTACAGACTGAGTGGCCATTCCTCCAAGCAACAAATGCATGGGGGAAAATCCAGGGGCCCAGGTCTGTGTTCCAATAGCCATCTGACTGTGGGAACATTCTGTGAAATTGGAGCAAGTGTCAAAGGGTCAATGGCTTTAACACCTGGCCTTCTGGAACACAGCCATGTGTCCTGTCTGAGAGAGGTTCCTGCTTGAAAGGGGCCTCAGGCAGAGCTCCTCTCTTCTGCAGACCCTCAGCTAGGAAGTAGTCTGGGTCTCTAGCCTTCTAGTTATTGAGCCTGAGATGCCTGGGGTGGGCAGGGGTGGGGGGGGCAGGTAAAGGAGGAAAAAATTGGAGAAATTCTTGCTATATGTATCTTTCCTTCACTTTGGCCTGAGTCCCACATTCTGCAATAGTACTGTAATGGAGAAGGGAACAGAGCACCGGATGGCACTCAGGAGACTAGCCTTTTTTTTCTTTTTCTCAAATTTTAATTTTAATTCTGGTTAGTTAACATACAGTGCAATATTGGTTTCAGAAGTAGAATTCAGTGGTTCATACAATACCCGGTGCTCATAATAACGAGTACTTTCCTTAATACCCATTACCACCTAGCCCACCCCCCACCCACCTCTCTCCATCAACCCTCAGTTTGTTCTCTATTATTAAGAGTCTCTTATGGGGGCACCTGGGTGGCTCAGTCATCTGGGTGACTGCCTTCAGCTCAGGTCATGATTCCAGAGTCCCGGAATTGAATCCTGCATCGGGCTCCTAACTCCATGGGGAGTCTGCTTCTCGTTCTGAACTTCTCCCCTCTCATGCTTGCTCTAACTCTTTCTCTGTCAAACAAATAAATAAAATCTTTAAAAAAAAAAAAAAAGAGCCTCTTACGGTTTCTCTCCCTCTCACTGCTTCCCATATATTCACCTATTTTGTTGCTTAAATTCCACATATTTTCACATATGAGTGAAATCATTTGGTTTTTGTCTTTCTCTGACTTATTTTGCTTAGCATAATACTCTAACACTAACCATGTTGTTACACATGGCAAGATTTCATTCTTTATATGGCTGAGTAATATTCCATTGTGTGTGTGTGTGTGTGTGTGTGTGTGTGTGTGTGTGTGTATCTTTATCCATTCATCAGTCAGAGGACATTTGGGCTCTTTTCATAGCTTGGCTATGTTGATAATGCTGCTGTAAACACTGGCTGCATGCACTCTTTTGAACCTGTATTTTTGTGTCCTTTGCATGAATACCTAGCATAACTGCTGGATCAAAGGGTAGCTCTATTTTTAACTTTTTGAGCTGTTTTCCAGAGTGGCTGGATCATAGGGTAGCTCTATTTTAACTTTTTGAGCAGTTTCCCCCCTTCCACCCCAGAGCGGTGTTGTTAACAACACCAACAGTGTAAGAGGGTTCCCCTTCCTCCACACCATCACCAACACCTGTTGCTGTAATTTTAGCCATTCTGACCAGTGTGAAGTGATATCTCATGGTGCCTTTGATTTGTATTTCCCTGATGATGAGTGATGCTGAACATCTTTTCATGTGTCTGTTAGCCATCTGGGTGTCTTCTTTGGAAAATATCTATTCATGTTTTCTGCCCATTTCTTAACTGGATTATTTGTTTTTTGGTTGTTGAGTTTGCTAAGTTCTTTGTAAATTTTGGATTTGAAGCTACCCCTTTACCAGATATGTCATCTGCAAATGTCTTCTCCCATTCCATAAGTTACCTTTTCGTTTTGTTGATTGTTTCCTTCACTGTGCAGAACGTTTTTATCTTGATGAAGTCCCAATAGTACATTTTTACTTTTGTTTCCCTTGCCTCTGGTGATGTGTCTGTAAGAAGTTGCTACAGCTGAGGTCAAAGAGGTTGCTGCATGTCTTCTTCTCTAGGATTTTGATGCTTTCTTGTCTCAAGAGGCTATCCTGACCCCGATAGCTCTTCTTTGACCCAGGGCAAATCCCTTAACCTCTCTGGGCCTTTGTTTTCTCCTGTGTAAAACAGGGATGCTGTTAACTGTCATAGTTGTCTCAAGAATGGAGGTGATGCCCATAGTCATTGGGGGAAGCATCACACTGCAGCTAGCCATTTCCCTGGTCACAGTGCCGTATTATTTACCTCTCTATTCTGTTTACATTGGTCTCATATACTATGATTTTTCTTTTCCTTCTTTTGATTAGAACAACTTTATAAGATCCTCCCATACTGAGAAATTTCTATCTTCAACTAACAATGAGCATTTTGAAGTCAGGGTCTTCACCTTATCTCTATTCACAGGATGTAGCACAGTGCTTACTTGACCTAATAAGTGTCTATTGACTTATTTAATTGTCAATATGTCTTACTTGACCTAATAAGTGTCTATTGACTTATTTAATTGTCAATCAGTCAATATGACTGATATTTTCCCCCAACAGAACCCCCATGATTCCAACATATTTCCTTTACATTTAACAAGCAGGATCTTAAGCTTACAATGTGCCAGGCATTATTCTGAACATTAAACATGTACAAACTCATTTAGGAGGTACTACTGTTACACTCCCATATTATATATTAAAGTCCATGCCTGATAGCTCCAATAACCAGGTGTCCTATTAGTTTGTTTCTCTTGTTAATTTTTCTCTTGGTTTTGATCCTTTTTGTTTTTTTCTTGATCTGTCTGATGATTTCAGATTGAGTGCTAGAAATTGTTTATGGGCAATGAGTGGTAGAGCTATTTCAAGGTTCTGGATGATGTTACTGTTCTCCAGGGTGGACTTGCTTCTGCTTCTGAGGTCAGTGAGGAGAGAAGCAGATCAGGTTAATCAATTTTGATATTAAGCTGATCCGCAGTATGCCTCAGTCTGTGATGACTGGCATTTCAGGTTCATCTTTGCTCCTAGCGTGTTGCCTTTCAGAGTGTTTATCAGGGTCCTTCCACTTTAATGGGTCCTTAATTCCAATTTTTTTTTTACAATTTTTTTTATTTAAGCTTTATTTAAACATATAATGTAACCCCACCACCCTCTCCCAACCCCTCTTCCCCCCACCCCCCTCAGTTTGTTTTATGACATTAAGAGTCTCTTTTGGTTTGTCTCCCTCCCAATCCCATCTTGTTTCATTTTTACTTTTCCTACCACCTTAACTCCCACCCCCATTGCATCTCCACTTCCTCATATCAGGGAGATCATGTGATAGTTGTCTTTCTCCAGTTGACTTATTTCGCTAAGCATAATACGCTCTAGTATTATGTCATCGCAAATGGTAAGATTTCACTTCTTTTGATGGCTGCATAG
>ML108224.1:63902-82300 GCA_003697995.1 Taxidea taxus jeffersonii | reverse complement strand
CATCATCATGTTCATGGTCATCGTCACCATCAGAACATCTCCCAAAAAGATGACTTCTTAGCTAAGCCCAGGCGAGGGGAAGAGTGTGGACGAACGCTGAGGCCAGGACCAACGGGGCCTGCACACTGCCCTGGGAGCAATGAGGTGCACTGAGCGTTTGGGAGAACCATCCCCATCCCCAGGACACCCAGTAGGATGAGACAGTGGAGGAAGCACAGCGAGTGTTTCCAGGGAAGGGGGTGAGGTCATCAGGGTTGTGAAGGCTCCAAAGAAAAAGAAGCGAGGGAAGTCCCGCTGGCATGGCTGATCAGTACTCCCCAAAATTCACGTGTTGAAATCCTAACTCCAGGAATTAGGGTTGTTCCAGATGTAATTAGTTAAGATGAGGTCTTACTCGAATAGGGTGGGTGCCTAACCCAAAATGATGGATGCCTTTATAAAAACAGGGCCATGTGAAGAGACAGACATGCAGGAGAATACGATGTGAACATGAAGATAGAGAGACACTAAAGATTGCCAATAAAGCCCAGAAGCTAGGGGAGAGAGCTGGAGCAGATTCTCCCTCACACCCTCAGAAGAAATCAACCTTCTGACATCTGTATCTAGAACTTCCAGCCCTAGAACGCCGAGACAATAAATGCATGCTGTTGAGCCTCCTGGTTTTGGTACTTTGTTATGGCGGTCCTAGCAGACTCATACACCTGCCGATATAGGGAAAACCTCCCCGCTCCCCCATCTCACTGGGAGGCTCAGCATCAGCTTCTTCCTCAGTCTGACAAGACGGACTCCCTGAGAGGCACCTGGAAGATCAGTGACCATACAGACTCTTGTGCCTGGAAGCCAGTGTTCACCTGGGCCCTGGTATCCCAGCCCAGCCCCTGCCGTAACCTGCGTCAGAGGAAGGGGCTCCAAGCACTCCAGCCCTGCAGGGCTCTCACTCCACATTCTGACATCTTGGCTGGGGAGTTCTTTGTTGTGGGGGGCTGTCCTGGAGCACTCCCTCCAACTCCTGTGCTCTGGGGGAAAGGTTGGGTGGGCACCCACCCTGGAGTCCATGCCATCTCTCCCCAGCCTTGCCCCTCTCTGTTGGCTACAGGAGAGAGTTTACTGTGTCCACAGCCCACTCTCCGGATAGGACCCTCCCTCATCAGCAGACCTGTCCTTCAGGACCTGGTGTGTCCATCTGTGCTCATTTCTGTTGATCCAAATGACATTTGAAACCCTTCTCCTTCTGAAACACTCCCACGTTCTCCAGGAAGCCGAGTGGCTCTGACCACCATCCATGCAGATGTGAGGTCCCTGCTGGTGGGTCATGGTGTCTCCACACTGTTGGGGGCACAGAGCAGGTGGGAAGGTCTGCTGGGTCCTGACCATACTGGGCCTCTGACCCATTTTAGATGAGTTTAGAAGACATTCCTTGGTGTGCTTTCCTCACACAAGTTTCTCTTGGGCCTGCTCCTCAGGGTCCCCATAGCTCTGCACACCATGCCTGGTAAGGATGCTGCAGAGCTCAGCGGGGGGCTGTGCCCGATTCTGCTGTCACAGCCCCAGCAGAACTGCTGGGAGCACTCTCTGGCTGATGTCCCAGTGCACCTGTCAGTGAGCCACCACAGCCATGTGGCGGGGGTGCATCTGGGGACTAAACAGTCAATGGCAAGCTGCCTTTCACAGGGTGGAGCACCTCTGCCATACCCAAGCATTGTGAGAGGACTTCTCTCTCCCTAGGCTATTGGGCCTCACTGCTGGGTGTAAATCATTCCCCCTATCCCTAATCTGTTCTGTATGGAATGGACACTTGACTTTCCCCCTGGGAGTGCCAGTTCCTATCCTTTGCCTATTTCTCTATTATGCTGTTCCTGTTCCTTGGTTCTGTGTAGTTCTTTGTTTTGATGCACATTCATCATTATAATCTTTCCAGATAAAATTTTTCAGACGCACCCTCTATGAGCCTGACTGCTAGAGGGTTATTGAGGGGATTAAGTAAAATTATAAAGTCTTTACAACAATGCCTAGCACAGAGCAGGTACTTTGGGAATGAAAGCTGTTTCATTTGCTAGAATGTAAGTCCCCTGAGGATAGGCATTCTCATCAGCTCTGATCATCACTGTATCTCCAGCACCTGAACTGCCCAGCAAGTAGTGACCGTCGAATAAATAGATGTAGAATAGATATGCAGAAAGGGGGTGAGTGCCAACATACCATATGAAAGGCACCGAGTGTGTGGTGAATCTTCGCCCTGTGCTATGACTCACCCAATAGGCTCCTTCCTGGTCAAGGTCAGGTTGCAGTTTGGTCTGGCATGGTTGATAGGGATGGTGGAGCACTGGAAGAGGCACGGAGTGGCCAGGGGCAGGGGGTCACTGGGAGGGGGCTCCACTGTTTCCTCAGTGGGAAGCCAGACTGTGTCTGGAGCTCAGAAATCAAGAGTCTTGTCTGTGTCCTGCAGCCCCCATGAACCAGACAGGTAAGAGACCCAAACCTTCCAGATTATTTATGACAGGGACATCTGAGGACTCCAGACACAGGTGGAGTGGGCAGCCAACAGGCGCAAGGTGCCTACTGCACAGAGCCTGGCAGAGTCCTCAGATGGGAAGCTGGTCCTGGTACAGGCTAAGATCTCTGGCTTTGATACTGGGGCAGAGAAAAGGGGAGTGAGAGGCCAAGCTGCCTCCAGAGGGTGTGCTAGCCCAGGAGGGCCCAGGTGGGGCCAGCTCCTGCCAGCAGTGATGCAGCAGCAGGAGGAGCAGAAGCTGGGCCTTCCATCACACCTGCACCCCTCCACCCCATGGGGAAGACACAAGGCATGAACCCCAAATCTGGCACAGACCCATGAATGCCTCGGTGGTGGGTGTCCCATTACTGCCTTTAGTGGGCAAATCTCTGAAAATGGGTCCCATGGTCCCACTCTGATTCCTGGGATCTGGGAGATGGTGAGCTACTCCTGCAAAGATGTGGAATGGCACATTGACATTAGGAAGAGGAGATGATGCAGGTGCCCCCGGCACTACCTCAGGAGCCCCCACAAAAGCAAAGTTTTCTCCAGTTCATGGCAGATGGATGCCAAGCCTGAAAACAGCAAGGGGATGGAGGGCTGGGGCAAGGGCCAGAGCAAGGCCTGCACTGGCTGACAGCAGCCCCCGCCAGCAGCCAGCAAGGACCTGGGCCTCAGTCCTGCATCAACAGGAGCTGAACTCTGCCAACATCTGAATGGGCCTGCAGGCAGGGTCTCCCCAGAGCCTCCAGCCAAAGCCCAGCCTGGACACACCTTGCCACTGTCCTTGGGAAACCCCGGCATGGAACCCAGCCCAGCCTGCCTAGACTTCCCATCTGCCAAGTGGGAGCTGATCAACAGGATTCTTTTAAGCCTGTCAGCTGTGGTCATTTGTTATACCGCAGGCAGGCCAATGCACTGCCCTCAGCGTTTCCTGCTGGGCCCAGCCTGCCTGTGTGAACTCACTTGGTGGGCAGGAGCCTCAGCCTCACCTGAATCTTGTCGCACCAGCCAGCAAAGTAGCGGAAGGTCTGGATGGACATGCCTACATGGGTCTTCAGGGCCAATGTGTAGACAACACCTGCTCCCAGAGCCTCAATGGTAGCCAGCTCCTCCTGATGCTGTTCCATGAGTTCTGCCAACCTGGCCAAGGGATGGGGGTGCAGAGAGGAGGGAGATGGGCTCAGGCCTGGAGCAGCCTGGCCTGTTCTTTCAAGGCCCTTCTTCAGTGAATCAGGGGCTCTGCCCTGCACTCCCAGCTCTGCCACACTCCAATGTGCTAACCTCAGTTTCCCCATCCGTGAGATGGGACAGTAAGGTTTCCTTGGTGGGATGAGTGTGAGAATGGTGCCCTTCTGGCCCTCTCTCCTCTCTTTTCCCTTCTCCCTTCCTAAATATTGATGGATTTACATCATAATGATGCTTACAAATGATCCAACAAAATACTCCCTCTGCTTCTCTAATAAAGAGGTCACCATTCCAAAGGCCACACTCTCTGCCTCTGGACAGCCTTGACCAGGGGAAAGCATGTCTGGCTTCAAGCACCAGCTAATCTGGTGCCCCCAAGGATGGCATCTGTGGGGAGGGTGGGGTGGGGCAATGATGGGAGAGATTCAAGGGAAGGTGCATCTACACAGCCCTTCTTAAATGGGAGCACTCTGACAGCCAGCTGCCTTCCCATGCTTCTGGTGGGTATGCTGCTATGCGCAGCCTGGGGATTAGGACTCTGCCCCCTTCCCTGGTGTACGGGAGCTCAGGGAGCAGGGTGCCCAAGGGGCAGGGTGGGCAGGGGAAGGTGGAGACCACAGATCTAGAGCAGCTCTCAATCTTGTATATGGGGGACCTCTGACCCAGAGACAATTCCGGGACCAAAGCCTGCTGAGCTGCTCCTCTCCGCACATAGCTGTGGCATGTCTTGAACCCCCAAGTACACACTCACACTCTCTGGGAAGCCAACCTTCACCCCACATCAATCACATCTCCCTGCAGTGTCCTCCTGGCACCCTCCATCTTTCTTCAAACCTCGCCCGACTATCACAGACCCACTTAGACAAGTATTCCAGCAGTGTTTTCCTCCCCCTGAGGGCTGGGACAGTATTTGGTCTCCTGCTCCCTCCTGGGCCTCCTACACCCACCAGGCACACAGTCAGCATGCGGCGCAAGGCTGGTGAGAGAAACGGGACCAAACAGACTCGAGCGATCTAGTGGCAGAGCCACACTGTTACCTCAGAGACGGTATGTACCCAGGTAATTTTCCAGTTAAGAATAACAAAGGTGTAATGGGGCGCCTGGGTGGCTCAGTGGGTTAAAGCCGCTGCCTTCGGCTCGGGTCATGATCCCAGGGTCGTGGGATCGAGCCCCATATCGGGCTCTCTGCTCTGCGGACAGCCTGCTTCCTCCTCTCTCTCTCTGCCTCTCTGCCTACTTGTGATCTCTGTCTGTCAAATAAATAAATAAAATCTTTAAAAAAAAAAAAAAAGAATAACAAAGGTGTAAATCACTCTTCGAGAACTATTCTAGACCAGATAAGCAAAACACCATGTTGTAGCATTTCAAGGACTAGGGTTTCATCAACTAGAAAAACTGATGTGCCTAGAGTATAAAAATCTATATTACACATAAGCCAAAGATGGCCTCTGTGTATTGGCCCCTAGGTTGTTCATGTCTTATTTGCAGGGTGAGACCTGTCAGCTCAGATGCTTGCTGGATATATGTTTATGTATCCAGTTATTTTAAAAATAGCCCAAACAAGCAGACTTTTAGCCATTTAGGGCCTTGTTGCTTTGCATCCTCCAGGAACCTCACTTGACAGACGTTATTGATGAGATGGACCACACAGTTGTAACTGCTGCCCTTCCTAGTCCTCTGACCCAGAGACTCCTGTTCTGCTACCAAACAACAGTGCCAGGAAATGGGAGCCCCCTCCCAGATTCCCTGAACCCCAAGAGTTCCCTTGCAGCCCTCCCATTCTGAGTAGGGGCCCCCACTACAATCTCTGGAGGGCCTGTCACTATGGGGGCACCATCCCATGAAGTCTGTTGTGCATTACTACTTCTCATGGTCATTAACTTTTCCCTTGAACAGCCCCAAATCCCTCCAGCTCTGCCAGACAAAGTCACACACATGTGATGTCATGTCTTAAGTCCCTAAAGTGACTATCATCCTATCAGACCATTTGGGAGGCTCTTCAAGGAGAGCATAGTGGGACTCTTCTGCTGTCCACTTTGTTAAGCTGCAGATCTACCTCCCAGAATCCTGTCTCCAGAAAGTGCCAGTGGAGAAAGCAGGGGAAGCAACCCCCATCACCCCACAGGTCTGCAGGATGGACGTGAGGAAGGGCAAGGAGGGGGTGCCAGGCACACTCAGCCCAGAACCCCTGGCTCCCTAAGAGCAGCGTGGGCCACCACCATATTCCTGGCTGTGGACTTAAGGAAGTGTCTGAACACAGGTGACAGCTTCCCACAGACTCTCTCACCAGCTCTTGGTGGTCCCACTGTGACAGCTGGGACACTGGCTCTCCAGGCTCTTGAGAGTCTCGATTTTGTCCCTCAGTGGTTCTTGGGGGCTGTCTGGTGACTTTCTGTAACACTCCTTTCTGGTTCTTTCTTCCCAACTTACCCCTACAATGCATTCTGTATTCCATAATATCTACCCGGGTCCTATTTTTCTCATTGAATGAGGGGCTGCCCCCTCCTGGGCCAGCAATGGGCACACCTCCACCACGGGGACTGGGAGACTACATGAGGCAGGGGCCAGGTTATTAGGAGCTCTCAGGCCTGGCCTCAAGATGTGTGTCCAAGCAGTCCAGGACTCTCTTCACAGCTGTGCAGGGACCAACAATCACTCACTATGGTGTGGCTACTGGTGCTATTATGGCACATGCCACTAGATGGCAGCAGAGAACCTCAAGGAAAAAACTCCTCTGGGCCAGCACATTCTGCCATGGGAGTCCCTGTTTCAGGGTCAGTAGGCTCAGCACCATAAACCACATTTTGGTTCTACCTAACCTGGGAGCTCTAGGAAGCCAAAGGCTTCCTAAAATTGATGGACTCTTCAAAAGGTCTTGAAACTAACTTGAGTTACAGCAGGCTGGGTGCACCTCCCTAAACCCCACCATCTCTGTTCTATTTTGAAACCATACAGGCCCCTTCTCTGGTCCCCCGTGCTGGGGGCTGTCCTGGTGGGTCTGGACTCTGGAATAGAAAAAACAAAAACAAACAACAACAAAAACCGGCATTCTCACTGAAAGGCCAAGATAGGGTCTCTTTCCCACCAGATGACAAGCACATCTGGACCACATCATGACCAGGCTGTATGCCTGACCACTTCCCCAGGACCCAGAGCAGAAAAGCCAGGTTCCTGAAACCAGCTTGTTCACCAGTCTTTTCAACATTGCTTAGTTCATCTGCCCAGCATCCCCCTTCTGGAAACATTACCCCACTTCCTTGGTGGTAGCTGCTCCTCCCCCATTGGGACCACTTGGTTCTAGGGGAGCTATCTCTTTTCCAGGCCTGACTCCCACCCCATTCTCTCAAGCTGGAGCAACCCAAAGTCCTTCCCTAAGATTTCTGATGGAACTAAGGGGAAAGAATCCCTTTTGCCCTGCTTTAAGAAAAAAAAAAAAAAACAAGACAGGAAAGTGTGAGATTCCAGCGGTCAGTGTGAAGCTGGGCAAGTGCCAGCAGAAAGAACAGGCCCCATCCTTCCTTTGCTGGCTTATGCATCAAGTAGCCCTATCCCGCCTCTGATCCAGGCCACTCCAGGTAAATGCCGTACTGAGCCTGCCTAGGACCATCTGTTAGCTTTGCCAATTTGCTGCTCCGATCTGATCAGCACCTTTATTTTTGCACCCTCTCATCTTCTATCTCACTGTCCTCTCCACCAAGGACACCTTTGTCTCTTCTATTATATTTGCCTAACTGTACTGGCATCCTCAGGGTATCCAGGGTTACCAGGGAGAGCCTGGGACACTGAAGGTAGGCTCTCAGGTGCCCTGGCTTCCTGATGTCCAGGTCTCCCCCATGTGCCACTGTGGATCCACAGATGTGAGTGTCTGAGGGGTCTGTAGGGCCGAGCCCATGCGAAGAAAGACTCACACAGTCAATGATGCACTTGTTGTCTTTGTTGTCCCCTCATAGCTTTCTCACTAATAGTTGGATGAAGTCCCCGAAGGTGGTTGCCATGTAAATATCTTCATTTTCTAATTCCAGTCCAGCACATAGCTCCTTCAATTCCTCAACCAGCCTGGAGAAAAGAAGATGGAAAAGTGGGAGAATGGGAAGAGGCTTGGCAGAACAGCATCACTGTAGCGGCAGAGGTCAAGGGGCCAAACACAGTTTCCCAGAACTCATCTCAACACCCAAGTATGAGTGTTAGATTAGAACTAGGGTTCAGTCTTCGACATCGGCCACAGCAACTTCTTTCAAGACATGTCTCTAAAGGCAAAGGAAACAAAAGCAAAAGTGAACTTGTGGGACTTCATCAAGATCAAAAGCTTCTGCACAGCAAAGGGAATAGTCAACAATACAAAGAGGCAACCCACTGAATGGGAGAAGATATTCCCAAATGACAGTACAGACAAAGGGCTGATATCCAAGATCTACAAAGAACTCCTCAAACTCAACCCCCAAAAAACAGATAATCACATCCAAAAATGGACAGAAGACATGAACAGAGACTTCTCCAAAGAAGAAATACAAATGGCTAACAGACACATGAAAAAATGTTCATCATCATTAGCCACCAGGGAGATTCAAATCAAAACCACATTGAGAAAGCACCTTACACCAGTCAGAATGGCCAAAATCAACAAGACGGTAAACAACAAGTGTTGGAGAAGACGTGGAGGAAGGGGAAACGGGAACCCTCTAACACTGTTGGTGGGAAGGCAAGTTGGTGCAGCCACTTTGGAAAACAGTGTGGAGATTCCTTAAGAAATGAAAAATAGAGCTACCCTGAAATTGCACTACTGGGTATTAACCCCAAAGATACAGATGTTGTGGAAAGAAGGGCCATCTGTACCCCAATGTTCATAGCAACAATGGCCACAATCACCAAATTCTGGAAAGAGTCAAGATGCCCTTCAACAGACAAATGGAAAAAGAAGATATGGTCCATATACACAATGAGTATTATGTCTCCATCAGAAAGGATGAATACCCAACTTTTGTATCAACATGGACAGGACTGGAGGAGATTATGCTGAGTGAAATAAGTCAAGCAGAGACAGTCAATGATCATACGGTTTCACTTACTTGTGGAGTATAAAGAATAACATGGGGGACACTGAGAGAAGGAAAGGAGAAGTGAGTTTCGGGAAATTGGAGGGGGAGTCAAATCATGAGACACTGTGGACTCTGGGAAACAACTGAGGGTTTTGGAGGGGAGAGGGGTGGGTGAGCCTGGTGGTGGGTATTAAGGAGGGCATGTATTGCATGGAGCACTGGGCATGGTGCAAAAACAATGAACCTTGGAACACCGAAAAAATAAAATAAAAGTTTTAAAAAGCTAATAAAATTACAAAATCATTGCTTAAAAAAAGTAACAAAACTAAAGAAACTGAGTGATAATAATATACTAATAGTAGGGGACTTTAACACAGCACTCACAGCAATGGACAGATGACCTAAGCAGAATTACAGCAAGGAAACAAGGGCTTTGACTGACACAATGTACCAGATGGGCTTAACAGATAAATTCAGAGTATTTCATTCTAAAGCAGCAGAATACACATTCTTCTCAAATGCATATTGAATGTTCTCCAGAAGGGATCACATGCTGGGTCACAAATCAGGCCTCAACTGGTAAAAAAGACTGAGAGCACACCATGCATATTTTCAAACCACAATGCTATAATGTGAAGTCAACCACAAGAAAAACTTGTGGAAGGACTGCAAATACATGGAGGTTAAAGAACACCCTACTGAAAAATGAATGGGTTGACCAGGACATTAAAGGAGAATTTTTTAAAATTCATGGACACTTGATATGCAGCAAAGGTGGTCCTGAAAGGAAAGTCTATACCAATACAGTCATTCCTCAAGAAGAAGGAAAGGTCTCAAATACACAATCTAACCTTAAACCTAAAGGAGCTAAAGAAAGAACAGTAAATAAAGCCTAAATACAGCAGGAGAAGAGAAGTAATAAGGACTAGGGCAGAAATCAAGAACACAGAAATCAAGAACACAGAAATCAAAAGAACAGTAGAACAGATCAATGAAACTAGGAGCTGGTTCTTTGAAAGAATTAATAAGATTGATAAACCTGTAGACATACTTATCAAAAAGAAAGAAGGAAGGACCCAAATAAATAAAATCATGAATGAAAGAAGAGAGATCACAACCAACAGCAAAGAAATATAATAACAAGAAAATACTATGAACAATTATATGCCAACAAATTAGGCAACCTGGAAAAAACAGATACATTCCAAGAAACATGTAAACTACCAAAACTAAAACAAGAAAAAATGGAAAACCTGAACAGACCCATAACTGGCATAGAAATGGAATCAGTAATCAAAAATCTCCCAAAAAACAAGAGTCCAGGGCCAGATGGCTCCCCAGAGGAATTCTACCAAACATTTAAGAAGAGTTAATAGCTATTCTTCAGAAACTGTTTCAAAAAATAGAAATGGAAAGAAAACTTCCAAACTCATTCTATGAGGCCAGCATTACCTTGATCCCAAAACCAAACAAAAACCCCATCAAAAAGGAGAATTACAGACTAATATCCCTGACGAACACGGGTGTCAACATTCTCACCAACATACTAGCCAATAGGATCTAACGGTACATTAAAAGGCTTATTCACCACGACCAGGTGGGATTTATTCCTGGGCTGCAAGGATGGTTCAACATTCACAAATTAATCAATGTGATACACCCCATTAATAAAAGAAGGGAAAGAATCATATGATCCTCTCTGTCGATGCAGAAAAAGCATTTGACATAATGCAACATCCTTTTTTTTCTTTTATCAGAGAGAGAGAGAGCAAGCACAGGCAGACAGAGTGGTAGGCAGAGGCAGAGGGAGAAGCAGGCTCCCTGCCTGCCGAGCAAGGAGCCCGATGTGGGACTCTATCCCAGGACGCTGGGATCATGACCTGAGCCGAAGGCAGCCGCTTAACCAACTGAGCCACCCAGGCATCCCAATGTAACATCCTTTCTTGATTAAAACTCTCCACAGTGTAGGGATAGAGGGTATATACTTCAATATCATAAAAGCTATCTACAAAAGGCCCATAGCAAACATCATCCTCAATGGGGAAAACCTGAGAGCTTTTCCCTTAAGCTCAGGAACACAATAGATGTCAAACTCTCTCACTTGTTGCAGATGACTTCATACTTTATGTATCTCCACCCCAAAATGCTAGAACTCATATAGCAATTCATTAGTGTGGCAGGATATAATATCAATACACAGCAATCAGTTGGATTTCATTACACTAACAATGAGAGAGAAGAAAGAGAAATTTAGGAATTGATCCCATTTACAATAGCACCCAAAACCATAAGATACCTAGAAATAAACCTAACCAACGAGGTAAAGGATCTCTACTCTGAAAACTGTAGAACACTTATGAAATAAATTAAGGAAGACACAAGAAATGGAAAAATGTTCCATGCTCATGGAAGAATAAATATTGTGAAGATGTCTATGCTACTCAGAGCAATCTATATACATTCAATGCAATCCCTGTCAAAATGCCATTAAAATTTTTCAAAGACCTGGACCAAATAATCCTAGTATTTATACAGTACCCTGAATAGCCAAAAGAATATTGAAAAAGAAAACCAAAGCTGGTGGCATCACAGTGCCAGACTTCAACCTGTATTACGCAGCTCTAATCATCAATACAGTATGGTACCGGCACAGAAACAGACCAATAGATCAACAGAATACAGACCCTAGAAATGGACCCTCAACTCAAAGGTCAACTAATCTCTGGCAAATCAGGAAGGAGTATCCAATGGAAAAAGAGTCTTCTCAACAAATGGTGCTGGGAAAACTGGACAGACCCAGAAAAAAGAATCAAACTAGAGCACTTTCTTACACAATGAACAAAAATAAACTCAAAATGGATGAAAGATCTAAAGGTGAGACAGGAGCCCAGGAAAATACTAGAGGAAAGGTACCTGGGTGGCTCAGTCAGTTGAGAGTCTCCCTTTGGCTCAGATCACTATCCCGGGGTCCTAGGACTGATCCCTGCATTGGGCTTCCTGCTCACAGGGAGCCTACTTCTCTCTGTCCTCCCCACTTGTGCTCTCTCTCATTATCTCTCTCTGTCATTCTACATTCATGCTCATAAATAATTAAATAAATAAATAAAAAATATTTTTTTAAATCCTAGAGAAGAACACAGGCAGCAACCCCTTTGACCTCAGCCACAGCAACTTCTTGCTAGACATGTCTCCAAATACAAGGGAAACAAAAACAAAAATGAACTATTAGGACTTAATCAGGATAAAAATTTTTTGCACGGCAAAGAAAACAGTCAACAAAACTAAAAGGCAACTTACAGAATGGGAGAAGCTATTTGCAAATGATGAAGGGTTAGTATCCAGGGCACCTGGGTGGCTCAGTTGGTGGGATAAGCATCTGACGTTGGCTCAGGTCATGACCCCAGGATTCTGGGATCAAGACCCATGCCAGGCTCTCTGTTTAGCAGGTAGTCTGCTTCTCCCTCCCCCTGCTTGTACTCTTTCATGCTCCCTCATGCTCTCTCTTTCATGAGTAAATAAAATCTTTCTTCCAAAAAAAGGGGTTAGTATCAAAAATCTATGAAGAACTTTTCAAACTCAACACCCAAAAAACCCCAAAAAATCCAGTCAAGAAATGGACAGAAGACACAGGCATTTCTCCAAAGGAGACATACAAATGGCCAACAGACACAGGAAAAGGTGTTCATCTTCAGTGAGCATCAGGGAAATACAATCCAAAACCAATGAGATACCACATCACACAGGTCAAAATGGCTAAAATTAAAAGTCAGGAAACGAGATGTTGGTGAAGATGCAGAGAAAGGGAAATGCAAACTGTTGGTTAAATGCAAACTAGTACAGCCCTCTGGAAACATGGAGGTTCCTCAGGAAGGTAAAAATAGAACTACCCTGTGACTCAGCAGTTGCACCACAAGGTGTTTATCCAAAGGATACAAACAGTGATATGAAGCATATGCACCTTAAGGTTTATAGCAGCAATGCCCACAATTGCCAAAATATGGAAAGAGTCCCGATGTCCATTGATAGATGATTAGATAACGAAGATAAGGATATGTGTGTATACACACAAACACACAGAAATATTACTCAACCATCCAAAATAATGATATCTTGCCATCTGCAATGATGTGGATGGAACTAGAGAGTATTATGCTAAATGTAGTAAGTCAGTCAGAGAAAAACAAATATGATTTCACTCATATGTGGACTTTTTATTTAAAATCAATTAATTAACATATAGTGTAGTATTAGCTTCATGTATAGAGTTTAGTGATTCATCAATCTTATAAAATACCCAGTGCTCATTACATCACGTGTCCTCCTTAATGTCCATCACCTACTTCCTCATCTACCAGCACTGCTCCCCTTCCTTCCCTTACAATCCTCTGCTTTGTTTCTTAAGTCATATATGGAATTTGAGAAACAAAACAGAAGAACATATGGAAGGACAGAAAAAATAAAATAAAATGAAAACAGAGGGGCAAACCATAAGACTCTTAACTCTAGGAACAAACTGAGGGTTGCTGGAGGGGAGGCAGGTGGGTCATAGAGTCACTGGGTGATGGGTATTCAGGAGGGCCCTTGATGTAACTGGGTGTCACATATAACTGATGAATCACTAAATTCTACCCCTGAAACTAATAGTAGAGTCAGTATATGCTAACTAAACTGAATTTAAATACAAAATGTAAAAAAAAAAAAAAACTAAAACTAAAATTAAACAAAAGTCTGAGCATACCAATTATTAGTAAATATGTAGAGCAACTGAACTCATATACTGCTGGTGGGGTTGTTTAAAACAGTACTTTGGAAACCATTTTGGACAGCAGTTGGCAGTTTCTCTCTTTTTTTTTTAAGATTTTATTTATTTATTTACTTGTCAGAGAGAGAGAGAGCACAAGCAGGCAGAGTGTCAGGCAGAGGCAGAGAGAGAAACAGGCTCCTCTCTGAGCAAGGAGCCCAATGCGGGACTCAGTCCCAGGACCCTGAGATCAGGTCATGAGCAGAAGGCAGCGGCTTAACCAACCGAGCCACCCAGGCATCCCCAGTTGTCAGTTTCTTAAAAATTAAACATCTACTTCCCATTTTACTCTTAGGTATTTACTCAAGATAAATAAAAACTTACATATAGACAGAAGATGGTAGAGCTGAAGCTCCTAAGATCTATCCCTCCACCGAAACAACTGTTGAAGTGGCAGAATCACCCAAATCAAATGTTCTGGAACTCTGGAGTCCAGTCAAACACTTGCAACATACAGGAAAGAATGTGATGAAGAGGCTGTAAACATCAATAATTTCAACCTTTCATCAGGTATTAGTCCCCATCCTTGTGGTAGGAGGCAGTGGGGAAAGATGCCCCTGTTCCTGGTGCAGCTTTCTGAGCCAGGATGGGCAATAAGGACTTGTCTTCTGTATATGTGTATTGTGTGGTCTGAGTGTTGATGTTCCTTTTGATCACTGAGGTGCCAGCGAAAATGCTGGCAGCCACAGTTTTTAACCCCCACTGGCTGAGGCAGCTTCAGGGAATTGAAAGAGACATTACTCTTTCCCGTCTTTTGGGACTCAGACATTTAAGAAAATCTTTGGCCACTGGCTGACCACAGGGATAACCAAACAGAAACATTAATGCCTACATACAACAAAGAATACATACTTTTCAAAGAAAAAAAAGAAACAAAGAAAAAGGAAAAAGAGCTTGGAAAAGTCAGATGGATGGCTCCAACCCTCCACAAGCAAGACTTAGCAATCACTGAGGAGTGAGACAATTACATTTTCAGAGTTGCCATAACACTCAAAATTTCCAGTTTTGAATAAAAAAGTGTAAAGCATACAAAGAAATAGGCAGATATAGCTGATTTACCAGAAAAATGAAAGAATTTGGAAGAAAGCATTCTCTAGGAAGACCAGGTATTAGAATGATTCATCAAAGATGTTAAGTCAACTGTCTTAAATACATACAATGATTTATTTTTTTTAATTTATTTATTTGACAGACAGAGATCACAAGTAGGCAGAGAAGCAGGCAGAGAGAGAGGAGGAAGCAGGCTCTCTGCCTAGCAGAGAGCCTGATGCGGGGCTCGATCCCAGGACCCCGGGATCATGACCTGAGCCGAATGCAGAGGCCCTAATCCACTTAGCCACCCAGGTGCCCCAATACATACAACAATTTAAAGGAAACCTTGGACAAAGAACTAAAGGAAATCAGGAAAATGGTGTATGGAAAAAATGAGAATATCAATAAATATAGAAATTTTAAAAATTAACCAAGGAAATTCTCAAGCTGACAAGTACAATAACTATAATAAAAAACTTACTAAGGAGGTTCAACTTCAGATTTCAGCATGCAGAAGAAAGGATTGGTGAACTTGAAATTATCCAGTATGAAGAAAGAGAGGGGGAAAAAAGAATGAATAAAAAAGGAACAGCGTCTGAGGGACATCATCAAACTTACCATCATTCTCATCTTAAGAGTTCTAAAGAGTTAGAGATAGAAAAGGGCAGAAAAAATACTTAAAGAAGTAATTATCCAAAGTTCTCAAAGCTGAGGGACACGAGAATAAGCACATCCAAGAAGATCAATGAATTCCAATGAGGATAAACTCAAAAAGATTCACACCAGGACACATTATAGTCAACTCGTTGAAACCCAGAGGCAAAGAAGGAATTTGGAAAGCAATAAGAGAGAACTAATCCATCCCATACAAAGAATCCTCCATAAAATTAAAAGATGATTTTCCTTCAAAAGCCATAATGGCCAGAAAGCAGTGACATGGCATATTTAAAGTCTTGAAAGAAAAAAATGTTAACTATGAATTCTATATCTGTCAAAACTCTCAAGAATGAAGGAGAAATTAAGATGTTTCAGATACATAAAAGCTGAGGGAATTAGTTTCTGGTAGACTTGACATACAAGAGACACTAAAGAGAATTTCTCACTTGTCAAGAACACAGTTTCCTCAAAAAGAAGCTTGTGGAGGGGGGCATCTGGGTGGCTTGGTGGGTTAAAGCCTCTGCCTTCAGCTCAGGTCATGATTCCAGGGTCCTGGGATCAAGCCCCGCATCAGGATCTCTGCTCAGCAGGGAGCCTGCTTCCCTTCCTTTCTCTCTGCCTGCCTCTCTGCCTACTTGTGATCTCTGTCTGTCAAATAAATAAATAAATCTTTAAAAAAAAAAAAAAAGAAGCTTGTGGGGGAGGGGAAGGCAGTCTACTCAGAAATAAGTGGGAAATTATACTACCATGTAGCGTCATGATGGTGGGGATTTTGTCCATTTTGTTTACCTTTGCCTTCCCAGCATCTAGCACAGTTACAAGCACATAGTAGGCACCAAATAATTTTCTTAATGAACAGATGAAAGAACTAAGTTGCATGAAGTGATATGAGCCAGAACACTGAAATTATGGGGCATGTGTGGGTATAATTTGGTGGTCAATGGGTAACAACCATTAACCATCCTCATTTTCTTTCCCTCCTCTATATTCTTTGATCTACCTTGCAGTTCTCCTCTCTCACTCTCACTTGCCAAGAATACACTTTCCAGCATCATTATTAATAGTGATTATCATTATTAATTAGTCCCCTATTAATAGTCCCCTCAACTCATGAAAATATTACAGACTGGACAATAGATTTCATATCATCCTACCTAAAAGTGGAATTAGGAAAAGAATGCTTTAGGGTATAATACCGTATATCAACTATACTTCAATTAAACATGTTTTTTAATGATTTAGGAAGATTAGTCCAGATGGATTAGAGTGATAAAAATAAAAAAGAATGGAGAAAGGGAAGTGAGTTGGGAGACAACTTTAGGAATGCAGGATGGGTGACCATTAGAGGGTCTGCCACTCTCTAGGTGTCCGGTAAGTGTTTGCTGAATGAATGAACAAATGAATGAGCAATGAAAAAACAAATGAAAGGAAAGAGAATGATGAAATCCACCAATTTCCAGGAAAGCCTAAACTTGTATTAGACTGGATACAGAGGATGACTGAAAGAAAGAATTCAAGGTTATCAGATGCAGGTCTGAATATCAACAATAGTAATGTCACTAAGAAAGATGAAGATCTGGAAAACACTTTAGATGAGAAGAGGAAGAATAGGTGAGGAATGCGAATTTGAGAATAAGACAGAGGGGACAAAGGAAGTGCTGCAACTATATTAGCTCACTGAGATAGAGATTTGGGTTAGAAGAGCAGGAAGGGAAAAAGAGAAATGCACAAGAATGTGCCATAAGGAAGCCCAAGGTGATTCTGGGGGAACTGAGAGGGAAGCAAGACTTATCAGAAGATCAAGGAGACCAGCCTGAGGAGAGGTTGGTTAAAAGGAAGCCTAACGATTTGTCCTCTGCCTGACTGGATGGGAAATTCCCTCAGAAAGCCTGGAAGAATTCCCAGGCACTAGGAGAGAAGGTGAACTCTTGGCTGGAGAAGTAAAAGGAGGGACAGATGAGATCACGAGACCAGCAGGACACTAGGGATATCCAAGCAACTGTGAATAAAGGCATAATCTCAGAGAAAATGGATGAGAACAAATGAGACCCAACAGATCTCTGACCTATAAATCCCTGAGACTGATGGGTGAGTGTTCTGATCTTAGGACCACCATTCCCTTCAGGCTGTGAGAAACTCACAAAGGGCACAGGCCTATTCCCAGAAAGAGAGAGAAAGAGGTTTTACCTTGGAGGCTGTATTCCTTTAACTCACCAGCATCACCTATTTCGGTTTATGATAGTAATAGTCACATGGTCCTTGGTTACTGATTAGCTACAACAGACTGACAATTAAGAGGGAATGCCTGAAAAATTCCAGAAAGAGATGAATGAAATACAAAAATTGAAAGGAAAAAAATAAAAAAAGAACTGGGGGGAAATATCTGAGGACTACTTGATCTCAGGAAACAAAAGGCCTATGCCTTAAGCATAAAACAAAGCCTGACATCGTAACAAAAGCAGATAGACTTGACCACACAGAAATTTCTGTACTTCAAAAACAACAACAAAAAAAACCAAAACCACACACCATAACAAATCTGTACTATAAACTAGGGTTGCCTTATGCTAGAACAGGGTATATGTCTGTCATTCCTCCTCACAAGTACACATTAAGCTCTAAGCCCCCGAGAGCAAGGGCCATGGTATTCATGGGTGGAATTTCACAAAGTACCTAGCACAAAGAGGGTTCAGTAAATGTTGTATGATTTGGAACATTAAACAAGTTCAAGATTCTAATTCTATCTGGGTGTAGGGATCATAAGAACTGCACCCTTCACACATGACCACCACCATCCCTTCTCCACTTGTTCATCCCTTTTGTACTTCATATTATCTGAACACCATGACAGTATATATACGGTCTTGACAATGTTGTCTCAACAGTCCCATTCCAGGGGCCCCACTTCTAGATTGGCTTAGTCTAACTACTCAGAGATTCTCACAATGTCAGAGATGGAAGGAATCACCCAGATCCCCCAGTGTCTTCTATCAAAATGTAGTGATGGGGAAACAAACTTAGAAGAAAGCGGCAACTCAAATTCAAGTCTCCTGACACCCAAATCTGAGTTCAACTACATCACATCTCCTCCCCATCCCCAAATTTTACTCCTCAAGGTCCAAAGGCCTCACTCCCACTCAGCTGGTTCTCTTGTCCTCAATAAATAGCCATCCAGAAATGCTCCCTTTCAGCC
>ML108224.1:15016-63892 GCA_003697995.1 Taxidea taxus jeffersonii | reverse complement strand
ACAGTATAGGTCTCACCTGGCCAGCAGAGCCTCACTCCAAAGAATCTGCCCAGCACAAATCTTGCCTGATCTCTTCCCTGGGTTTGGTGAGGACGTTTCTAGTGTTATATCGCTGTAAACAGAAGAGAGAAGATTGCGTTCTCTGAGAGCTCAACTCTAAGCAGACACTCAGGGCAGTGTCCCATCCCTGGCTAACTTCTTTCCTATAGAACTATGAAAAGCTAGGATGATCATTCCCATTCTGAAGATGAGGAAATGCAGCTCCCAGAGACTGAATGGCATGCCAAAGGTCGTATGGCTGGTAGGAGTCAAATCTTCTGTGTGAAGGTAATCCTCATTCCATCCAACTACAGCTGCTCCTTTTCACCTGTTGTTTGATATCTAAGTCTCCATATCCTTCTCTAACTGCAAAATGCATTCCAATGCAATCCTGCTTTCCAGCCAAAGTTTGCAGCAGGGAGATGAGAAAGGAACGTTGTTGAGTCAAGTGTCTTCAGACAGGAAAATCTAAGTCTTCAAAGGGAGGGTAAAAGGTGAGTGCTTCCTTGTTTCTTTGCTTATTTTTTTTTTTTAAGATTTTATTTATTTATTTATTTGACAGAGAGAGAGATCACAAGTAGGGAGAGAGGCAGGCAGAGAGAGGGGGTGGGGAAGCAGGCTCCCCGCTGAGCAGAGAGCCCGATGCGGGGCTCGATCCCAGAACCCCGAGACCATGACCTGAGCCGAAGGCAGAGGCATTAACCCACTGAGCCACCCAGGCGCCCCTCTTTGCTTATTTCTAATGATAACCTGGTTCTTAGAATTACTAGCCCTCAAAATCTGTTTTGTGTTTTCAGCCTCTCCAGATTTCCAGACTCGGCTTCTAGCCCTTCAAGCTTGTTCCATTTCTTGCCTACCAGAAGACACCTGGGCTTTGTACACACTGTCACCCCAGGACCTAGCACCTTGTGGTAGGTGCTCAGTAAGTATTGAATGAAAGAGTAATCTCCTGGAAAACTCTGTTGCTCACTTGGAACACAGCGGGGACTGGACTGGGGATCCGATTCAAGCTGAGGTTGTAGAGTCCTTGAAGCCTGGCTGGTCTCTCGACCGCTATTACCAGGGCGGCCTGCTGGCTAGAGGCGGAGATGGCAAAATTCTATAACCACTATCAGCCCTATCAGAGCGAGCTGCTACGCGGTGTGGGAGATGAGACCCCAGACAAAGAGGCGGGAGGGAACGAGGGAAAAGAGAGGCCCTCGACCACCCCTAGAGAGACCTCCTCCCCGTCGCCACAGCGGCTGCGCAGAAGGAGGCCTGGGTCCCGGCCGATGTCACCCACCCTCTCCCAGAACACGGACCGAACCCCGACGCCAGGCTGCCCCATTACCGCTCATCCAAAGGTCCCGACTCACATCTCCGAACACAGCGGAGACGCAACTGCGTCACTGACTCCCCACTCTCAACTTTATCCTTGGGCCCTTCTAGGCCTCTGGAGGTTTCGGAATCTCTGTGCCCTGGAGGTTGGAGCAGCCCACCCCTCAGGAGCCCGCCGGCTTCGCCGGAACCCTGGCCCCGCCTCCCGCATAGTTTTTGCCCTGTCATTGGCTGAGAGGATGAAAGGGCTTGGAGATTTCAGCCAATTGACTCTAAAGGGCGCTAGAAGGGGTGGAGCCTGGGGAGAAGACCTGGTTAGGCGGGAACTTTCAGAACTTTGAAAAATGCCCATGGAGTTGTGATCGGGATGAGATGGAAAGTATAGATTGCTCTGGGCAGTATAGACATTTTCACACTGTTTATTCTTCTGATCCATGAGAATGGATGGAATGTTTTTCCATCTTTTTGTGTCTTCTTCAATTTCTTTCATGAGTGTTCTGTAGTTTCTCAAGTACAGATCCCTTATCTCTTTGGTTAGGTTTGTCCCCAGGTATTTTATGGTTCTTGGTCCTATAGTAGATGGAATCAATTCTCTCATTTCCCCTTCGATATTTTCTTGTTAGTATATAAGAAACAACTGATTTCTCTGCATTGATTTTTGTATCCTGCTACATTACTGAATACTGTATAAGTTCTAGTAGCTTGGGGCTGGAGTCTTTTGAGGTTTCCATATAAAGTATCATGTCATCTCAAAGAGAGAGAGTTTGACTTTTTCTTTGCCAATTTGAATAACTTCTATTTAGTTTTGTTGACTGGTTGCTGTTCCTAGGACTTCTAGTACTATGTTGAACAACAGTGGCGAGAGTGGGCGTCCTTGCCATGTTCCTGATCTCAAAGGGAAGGCTGTAAGCTTTTCCCCATTGAGAATAATATTCACTGTGGATTTTTTATAGATAGATTTTATGAGTTTGAGGAATGTTCCCTCCATCCCTATACTTTGAAGAGTTCTAATCAGGAACAGATGCTGTATTTTGTCAAATGCTTTTTCTGCATCAACTGAGAGGACCATGTGGTTCTTCTCTCTTCTCTTATTGATTTGTTCTGTCACATTGATTGATTTGCGAATGTTGAACCATCCTTGCACCCCAGGGATAAATCCCACCTGGTCTTGGTGGATAATCTTTTTTTTTTTTTAATATTTTATTTATTTATTTGACAGACAGAGATCACAAGTAGGCAGAGAGGCAGGCAGAGAGAGAGAGGAGGAAGCAGGCTCCTTGCCAAGCAGAGAGCCCAACACGGGGCTCGATCCCAGGACCCTGGGATCATGACCCGAGCCGAAGGCAGAGGCTTTAACCCACTGAGCCACCCAGGCGCCCTGGTGGATAATCTTTTTAATGTACTGTTGGATCCTATTAGCTAGGATCTTGTAGAGGACCTTGGCATCCATATTCATCAGGGATATTGGTCTGGAAATCTCCTTTTTGATGGGGTCTTTGCCTGGCTTGGGGATCAGGGTAATGCTGGCTTAATAGAAAGTGTCTGGAAGTTTTCCTTCTGTTTCTATTTCTTGAAACACCTTCAGGAGAATAGGTGCTATTTCCTCTTTGAATGTTTGGTAGAATTTTCCAGGGAGCCCATCAGATCCTGGGCTCTTGTTTCTTGGGAAGTTTTTGATCATTGCCTCAATCTCATTTCTAGATATTGCTCTATTTGGATTGCCAATTTATTCCTGTTTCAGGCTTGGAAGATTATAGGTTTCCAGGAATGCATCCATTTCTGCTAGGTTGCTTAAATTATTGGCATATAACTGTTTATAATAATTTCTTTTTTTGTTTATAATAATTTCTGATAATTGTTTCTATTTCCTTGGTGTTAGTGGTGATCTCTATCCTTTCATTCATAATTTTGTTAATATGGGTCCTCTCTCTTTTCTTTTGGATTAGTTTGGCCAGTGGTTTATCGATCTTATTCATTCTTTCAAAGAACCAGATTCTAGGTTCATTGACGTGTTCTACTGTATCTACTGAACTATTGGATATTTACCCCCCAAAGATACAGATGTGGTGAAAACAGAAAGAAATTGACAATCAATCAATCAATGTATGTGATAGAACAAATCAATAAGAGAAGAGAGAAGAACCACATGGTCCTCTCAATTGATGCAGAAAAAGCATTTGACAAAATACAACATCCATTCCTGAATAAAATTCTTCAAAGTATAGGGATGGAGGGAACATTCTTCAACTTCATATGATCTATCTATGGAAAAATCACAATGAATATCATTCTCAGTGAGGAAAAGCTGACAGTCTTCACTTTGAGATGAGGAACACTACAAGGATGCCCCCTCTTGCCACAGTTGTTCAACATAGTGCTAGAAGTCCTAGCAACAGCAATCAGAAAACAAAAAGAATTAAAAGGTATTCAAATGTCAAAGAAGAAGTCAAAGTCTCTCTTTTCACAGAAGACATAGTACTTTATATGGAAAACCCAACAACTGGACCACCAGATTATTAGAACTCATACAGCAATTCAGTTATGTGGCTAGATACAAAATCAATGCACAGAACTCAGTTGTTTTTTATACACTAACAATGTAATTTTAGAAAGCAAAATTAGAGAATCAATTCCATTTACTATAGCACCAAGAACCATAAGATACCTGGGAATAAACCTAACCAAGGAGGTAAAGATTCTGTACTTGAGGAGCTAAGAACACTCATGAAAGAAATTGAAAAAGACACAAAAAGATGGGAAAGCATTCCATGCTTATGGATCCAAAGAATAAACAATCTATAGTTTCAATGCCATCCTGCTCAAAATTCCACTGGCATTTTTCAAAGTTCTGAAACAAACAATCAAAAAATTTGTATGGAACCAGAAGAGACCCTGAATTGCTAAGAAAAGTTGAAAAAGAAACACAAAACTGGGGGCATCACGTTGCCTGACTTGAAGCTTTACTACAAAGCTGCGATCACCAAGACAGCATGTATTGGCACAAAAATAGACACATAGACCACTGGAACAGAGTAGAGAGCCCAGATATGGACCTGCAACTCCATGGTCAACTAATCTTCAACAAAGCAGGAAAAGATATCCAGTGGGAAAAAGACAGTCTCTTCAATAAATGCTGCTGGGAAAATTGGGCGGCCATGTAGAGAAGAATGAAACTTGACCATTATCTTACACCATGCACAAAGATAACCTTGAAATGGATAAAAGACCTCAACATGAGACAGAAATCTATCAAAATCCTAGAGGAGAACATAGGCAGTAACCTCCTCGACATCGGCCACAGAAATTCCTTTCAAGATATGTCTCCAAAAGCAAAGGAAACAAAAGTGAAAATGAACTTTTGGTACTTCATCAAGATCAGAAGCTTCTGCACAACAAAGGAAACACTCTACAAAACAAAGAAGCAACCCACAGAATGGGAGAAGATATTCGCAAATGACACTACAGACAAAGGGCTGATATACAAGATCTATAAAGAACTCCTCAAATTCACCTCCAAAAAACAGATAATCATGTCAAAAAAACGGGCAGAAGACATGAACAGACACTTCTCCAAAGAAGATATACAAATGTCTAACAGACACATGAAAAAATGTTCATATTCATTAGCCATCAGAGAGATTCAAATCAAAACATTGCGATACCACCTTACACCAGTTAGAATGGTCAAAATTAATGAGACAGGGAACAAGTGTTGGAGAGAATGTGGAGAAAGGGGAACACTCTTACACTGTTGTTTGCAATGCACATTGGTGCAGCCGCTTTGGAAAAGTGTGGAGATTTCTTAAGAAATAAAAAATAGAGCTACCCTAATGACCCTGAAATTGCACTACTGGGTATTAACCCCAAAGATACAGATGTTGTGGAAAGAAGGGCCATATGTACCCCTTCATAGTGTTCATAGCAGCAATGGCCACAGTTGTCAAACTGTGGAAAGCACCAAGATGCCCTTCAATGGATGAATGTATAAAGAAGACATGGTCCATACATACAATGCAGTATTAAGCCTCCATCAGAAAGGATGAATACCCAACTTTTGTATCAACATGGACGGGACTGGAGGTGATTATGCTGAGTGATATAAGTCAAGCAGAGAGAGTCAATGATCATATGGTTTCACTTACTCATGCAGCATAAGGAATAACACAGTGGACATTAGGAGAAGGAATAGAAAAGTGAATTGGAGGAAATTGGAGGAGTAAATGAACCATGAGAGACTGTGGACTTTGAGAAACACACTGAGGGTTTTGGAGGTGAAGAAGGTAGGGAGTTAGATGAGCCTGGTAGTGGGTATTTAGGAGGCCATGTATTGCATGGAGCTCTGGGTGTGTTGCATAAACAATGAATCTTAGAACTCTAAAAAAAGAAAATTAATTTTTTAAAATTCTGAAGTGATCAAAAGCTACCACAGATAAGTCACTAAAGCCAGGATGATTGAAAGATGACAAAAAAAAAAAGAAAGAAAGAAAGAAAGAAAGAAAGAAAGAAAGAAAGAAAGAAAAAAGCAAAGAAAAAAAAAGAGGGGGAATGGGGAGTCAGAATATATTCTCTCAGTGGGGAGAAAGCAGGGTGATCTGTCTGCTTCTGATTGATTTTTGGTTTGTGTGTTAGAAGACACTATATTCCCAAATTGCAAGAAATCAGAACATATATATATATATATCAAGATAAAATTGAATAGAGTGGAGGTCTGGCAAGATGGCAGAGGCCTGGGGGACCCTATTTCAACTAGTCCCCTGAATTGAGCTGGGTATCTGTCAGACCACTCTGAACACACACGAAATCAGCATGAGATGTACATCAGGATCTATACCAAGAGAATACCTCCAGTGGCCAGTTTTGAGATATGAAGGAGGGAGCTATGGTTATGTGGGCAGATACTAGAAGATAAATGGAAGGGGGAGAGAGCTGCCATAAGCACTGGTGCTGGGAAGGTGAAATAATGCAGGAGTGCAAAAGTGTCCAGTGCTGGGGCCCTGGCACGGTTTCACAGACTTGTAGCCATGGGGAAAGTAGTTTAGGGTAGCCCCCCAGACTAAAACCTGTGATAGGGAAAAACTATACTCTAAGATGGGTGACCAAACCAGCAAAGGAATTCCAGCCCCTGTCTCAAGGTCCTTCTGGGTTCTTCTTTCCTACCCCATTTCCATCGCATGCCAATGTATGTGGAAGTAGAAGGGTATAAATCTCCCTCCCTGCTTGTGCTTGGGGCTCAAATCTTTGAGAACAACCTCATCTGAGTCCACCAGTGTTAACTAAACTTCCGATCCTCCAAAGTCTCCAAGTGCCACTTGGTTCTTCCGCCAGGATGCAGTACAGTTTCCGCAACACCTGCAGCTGGGGGGAACATGCATGTGAGCTGGGGTCAGCTGGTGGTTTTAGAAGCACAAAGAGCAGACATGTGCCTGGACCTGGAAGCAAGGGCTGGAAGTGCTCCTGTGGGGCACACAACTCAGGTCACTGCAGTTTTTAGCAGCACCAGACAAAAACATAGTCATTGTGACCTGGAGGGCTTTCTGGAGAACAGTCTATGATCTCTCTGTTCTGAGGCAGAAGTTTGGACACAGTCACTTCTGCTCTAACTCTTGGAAGGGATGCAGAAACCTACCAGGGAAAGCCACCAGAGAACAAAAGCCCCACAAAACCCTTTTTCACCTAGCTCATCCCCCACCACAGGGGGCAAGGCAAATCTGCCTAAACAGGGTTGCCTGAGTAACAGCATGTCTGGCCCCTCTTCCCAGAAGATAGGCTGAAAGAACAAGAGGCCAACAGCCCTAAGGTCCCTATAAACCAGGTGTATCCTGCTTGGGTTGTGGTCAATAGTTTGGACTCTGTACATTCCCTCAACCAACTCTCACCAGAATGACTAGGAGGAGGAATCCCCAACAGAGGAAAAATTCAGACTGTGACCTCCACCACAAGACTAATGGATACGGACATAAGCAAGATGTCAGAAATATAACTCAGGGTAACAATTATGCAGACAATACCTAGGTTGGAGAAAAACATTCATGGCAACATAGATTCTCTAAGGGCAGAAGTGAGAGCTCATTTGGAAGAGCTTAAAAATACTATCAATGAGATTCAATCTATCTAGATACTCTAACAGCTAGGGTAAATGAGATAGAAGATTGAATTAGTGATCTAGAAGACAAACTGATAGAAAAGAAGGATCAGGAGGAGGCCTGGAACCAAGAGCTTAGGATCCATGAAAACAGATTTAGAGAAATAAATGATGGCATGAAATATTCCAATGTCAGAATTATTGAGATCCCTGAGGGTATGGAGACACAGAGAGGAATAGAAGATACAGTTGAGCAAATCCTAGCTGAGAATTTTCCTAACCTGGGAAAGGAAACATGTGTCCATGACCTAGAGGCAGAGAGGACACCCCCAAGGTCAATGAGAGTGACTCCCAGACATGTGATAGTGAAACTTGTGAATCTTAAAACCAGAGAAAACGTCTTAAGGGGAGCTAAGGGAAGATATTTCTTAGGTACAGAGGGAGGAACACCAGTATGACAACAGACCTGTCCACAGAAACCTGGCAAGCCAGAAAGGTCTGGCAAGACATATTCAGGGAAGAGAAGAACTAAATGAGAAGGACATGCAGCTAAGAATGCTTTATCCAGTAAGGCTGTCATTTTAGAAAGGATGGAGAAATAAAGAGCTTCCAAGACCAACAAAGACTTAAAGAGTATGTGACCACCAAGCCTGCCTGCAAGAAATATTAAGGGGGATACTATAGAAGAAGGAATACCCCAAGAGTGATATAGAACAGAAATTCACAGAGACAAATCTATAGAAATAAGGACCTCACAGTAAGTATAACAACAATAAAAACTTTCAATATCGGGGCGCCTGGGTGGCTCAGTGGGTTAAGGCCGCTGCCTTCAGCTCGGGTCATGATCCCAGGGTCCTGGGATCGAGCCCCACATCGGGCTCTCTGCTCTGCGGACAGCCTGCTTCCTCCTCTCTCTCTCTGCCTCTCTGCCTACTTGTGATCTCTGTCTATCAAGTAAATAAATAAAATCTTTAAAAAAAAAAAAAAACTTTCAATATCTTTCAATAATCACTCCCAACGTGAAAGGCCCAAATGATCCCATATAGTGGCACAGAGTTGCAGATGGGATAAAAAGACAGGACCCATTCATATGCTGTTTACAAGAGATTCATTTTGAAACTAAAGATACATCCAGCCTGAAAGTGAAGGGATGGAGGACCATATTTCATGCCAAAAGGCTTCAAAAGAAAGCTGGGGTAACAATTCTCATAACAGACAAATTAGATTTTAAGCAAGAGACAGAGATACAGAAGGACACTACATCATTCTAAAAGAGTCTACCCAACAAGAAGACCAGACAATTGTAAATATTGATGCCCCCAACATGGAACAGCCAACTGCATAAGCCAACTGTTAAGCAAAATAAAGAGACATATTGATAAAAACACGTTAATTGTAGGGGATCTTAACATGCCACTCTCAGCAACAGATAGATCATCTAAGCAGAAAATCAAAAAAGAAACAATAGCTTTCAAGGACACATTGGACCAGATGGACCTCATAGCAATATACAGAACATTCCACCCTAAGACACCAGAATACTCATTCTTTTTGGGTGCACATGGAACTTTCTCTAGAATAGACCACATACTGAGTCACAAACAGGTCTCAACCAATATCAAAAGACTGAGATTATTTCTTTCATACTCTTGGACAACAGTGCTTTGAAACTGGAACTCAATCACAAGAAAAAGTTTGGAAGAAATTCAAACACTTGGAAGCTAAAGACCATCCTGCTCAGGAATGTTTGGGTCAACCAAGAAATCAAAGTAGAACTTAATCAATTCATGGAAATCAATGAGAACAAAGACACATCGGTCCAAAACCTATGGGATATGGCAAAGGCAGTCCTAAAGGGGAAATACATAGGCATCCAAGCCTCACTCAAAAAAATAGAAAAATCCTGAATGCACAAACTCTCTTTACACCTTAAATAATAGGAGAATCAACAACAAATTAAGCCTAATTCACGCACTAGAATGGGACTAACTAGATTAGAGCAGAGATCAAAGAACTAGAAACCAGAGATACAGTAGAACACATCAAACAAACTGGAAGCTGGTTCTTTGAAAGAATTAATAAGATCAGGGGCACCTGGGTGGCTCAGTGGGTTAAGCCTCTGCCTTCGGCTCAGGTCATGATCTCAGGGTCCTGGGATCGAGCCCCACATTGGGCTCTCTGCTCAGCAGGGAGCCTGCTTCCTCTCTCTCTGCCTGCTTCTCTGCCTACTTGTGGTCTCTACCAAGTAAATAAATAAAATTTTAAAAAAAAGAATTAATAAGATCAATAGAAAAGTTGGGTATCCATCCTTTCTGATGGAGGCATAATATTCCATTGTATATATGGACCATATCTTTTTTATCCACATGTCTGTTGAAGAGCATGTTGGCTCATCAGCCATCAGGGAAATTCAAAATATTATGTAGCCATCAGAAAAGATGAATACCCAACTTCTATATCAAACATGGATGGGACTGGAGGAGATTGTGCTGAGTGAAATAAGTCAAGCAGAGAAAATCAATTATCGTATGGTTTCACTTACTTGTGGAGCATAAGGAATAACATGGAGGACAGTAGAAGTAAAAGAAAAGTGAATTGGGGGAAATTGGAGGGGGAGACAAACATGACAGACTATGGACTCTGAGAAACAAACTGAGGGTTTAGTGGGGAGGGGCATGAGGAGTTGGGTGAGCCTGGTGGTGGATATTAAGGAGAGCACGTATTGCATGGAGCACCGGGTGTGATGCATAAACAACGAATCTTGGAACACTGAAAAAAATAAAATAAAGTTAAGAGGTTAAAAAAATATATAAAAAATAATAAAATAAAATAACACATTGAGATACCACCTTACACCAGTTAGAATGGCCAAAATTAACAAGACAGTAAACAACATGCATTGGAGAGGATGTGGAGAAAGGGGAACCCTCTTACACTGTTGTGGGAATGCAAGTTGGTGCAACCACTTTGGAAAACAGTGTGGAGATTCCTTAAGAAATTAAAAATAGAGCTACCTTATGACACTGCAATTGCACTACTGGGTATTTTCCCCAAGGATACAGATGTAATGAAAAGAAGGGCTATCTGCACCCCAATGTTTATAGCAACAATGGCCACAATTGCTAAACTGCAGAAAAAACTTTCTAGTTCTTTTCACATTGATCAGGCAGAGGGTGATCTCCCTACCACCTTGGCTCACAGTTTATGGTGACTAGAGCTGAAAATCTCCTCTGGGTTTGCTGACCATAATCAGTCTCCTCATTTCACTGCTTGGACACTTTATTGGTTCAGATTCCCCTGTTCTTTCTGAGTCTTCTGGATTTCTGAGACCACAATGATCCAACTAGAATTCTGCCCTATCTGCTCCCTGCACCCTTTTCAGAAAAGGGTGCCTCTCAGTGTAGAGCAGATTTCCAAGGGGCCCAATTTTTTTTTTTTTTTTTTTTTCTCTGGTATAATATGATTTTCTGGTAGCCAGCTTATGGAAGCTCCCTACCCCCCAGCTAATCTTTGGATATTTCTGATATTTCTCTCAAAGACTCAAGGTTCTGCATCTCCTACCTTGCAAAAAGTCATCATTTTTCTGCTTGTTGAGATCCAGATAAGTCTTCTTAACATCTCAGGTTGATTTTGTATGTGTTCAGAATGGTTTGAAAGACATCCAGCTAAATTCAAGGGACTGGAGGAAACAAGGTCCCCTCCTGAGGTACAGAGGTGTCCCTGCAATCTCTGGGGGACATGGTCCTCTGAAGTGGGATGTAAACCTAGGCAATCACATATGCTCACTGTGCTGTGTGATGTTTCTCTAGTGTCTCAGCTAAAGAAATATATTTGCCCATAAAAGCCTGTCTGTTGGTGGTTTTAAGTGCTCATACAGCGTAGCACCTTCCTAAGTCCAACTTTTATCCAGGAATCTCTGCTGGGCAGCCGAGGAAGAAGGTGTCAGAGGATTGAACCATGCATAAAGTATGACTAAATTGTCTATGGTCTTCTGCCTGCAAGTTGCCAACAGTTCTCTCCTCTGTTATCCATTTTCCAGGATTTTGCTTGGAAGTCACAGAAGGAAATGTGCCAGCCAGGTCAGGAACATCATATTCTGTCCCCAACAGGCAGATCAGTCAAGGCTGCTTCTGCCCCCAGAATAAGGTACCACCTATTGACGGCCCAGAGGAAGGTTACATGGAAATTTCCTCATTAAATTGATCCAGAGCCCTCTCTTTCATTAAGTACCATATGCTTATGAAAAATGCAGCACTTTTCTTCTGTTATTTCATGTGTACAAATTTAAATTTAGTAAGTCAACTGGTGGTAGTATAAGAGTCAAGAGTCAATATACATTTCTAACTCAAAATTGGGTTCAATCTAATAGGAAAAAACATCTCTAGCTAATTCATACACCTTATCTTATGTCGGAATATGGCAAGATACAGATCTATCCCTGACTCACTGTTTCCAAAATTTTCAAACTTAGTAGACAGCATTCAGGACCTGTTTAGATGAACATAAAGGTTGAACAGATAGTATAGTAAGTTTCCATGAACTACCCCTCTAGTTTCCCCTAGGAATAACTTCTTACTTGAGTGTGGTACATTTCTTACAATGGGTGCAACCACATCTCTATATTTTTATTTATTCAAAGTGCAAAAATTGCAGTACAAATCATTGTTTGTGATTTGATATTCTATGAGTTTTTAAAATGCACAATGTCAAGGATCTCCCATATGGCAACATACAGAATCTTTACAGCTATGTTCCTAGCAGCATGAGTCACAATTGGAATTTGCAGGCAGAGAAAGACATACATGTTATGATTCCTCTGACAGCTTATATAGAACAGCTAAATTCCTAGAGAAAGAAAGGAGAGAAAACAAGGGCTAAAGGCAGGGGAGAAGATGGAGTTATTTCTTCATGGGTATCCAGGTATTTTTTAACTGTTGGGAGTTTTGTTTGTAAATCATAGTAATGGATACAAGGACTTTTGAATGAAATTAAAACCTTTAGTGTATGTTTACCGATGATTAGATGCATAAATATTATGTATATCACATCCTAATAAAACAAGAGAAAATCCAATAGGTTAGATGATGAATAGAGAAGCTGTGTATGTGTGCAAAAGGAAGCTGGAATAGACCTGTATTATGTGGAGAAGTGGGAATTTACCCTGGGTAGAATGTGTCAGGGGACCCTGTCATGGAAACAAGGCATGCAGCTCGTGTTTGCCCTTCTTCACATGGAGTACTTCATACTGACTAGATCCCCTTAACTAAAAATGCAAAGGCTCTGTTTCAAACTCACTTTTTTCCTGCTCCTTTGATTTCCCTTCTTTCATCCCCCAAGTAGGTGGGCCCAGCAGCAGCTCAATCCTTGTTGTTTACCGATCACATCCATGCACTGTTGCTTTGTGTCCACATCAAGCAATCCTCCCTGAGTAATTCCTGGGCAAGACAAGCAATGTTCAGACAGCTCTTTTGTGTCCTCCAGATCCTCCAGAGGGTCCATTGAGGACCTTCCTAGTGACAGGGTGGAGGAAGTCTCCCCATCTCTCCCCAAGGTAAGGTCATCTTTCCTGTTCTGAGTTAGAAATCTCTCTCTCAATCTCTCTCTCTCCTTTGTCAGTCCTATGCAGGTAGGAGAATCTGACAATGCACAATAGTGATGTTGTATGTAATTTCCTTGTTTAGGGCCATGTGGAGTGAAAGTCTGTAATTCACTGAGAGCTGAAACATACGGTAATACAAACGACAGCATAAGGTACTACATGTATAGTAGCGAGCCTTTTCATTCACAGAAACTTTTCTTCCTTGAAGAAGAATGTTGTTGTATTTGCTGATCAGAATGGACTTCTGCCATGTAAAGTCATTCTTGAGAAAGAAGAGGATAAAAGTAGGAAACATTCACAGTATGCCTGCCACATGCTGTACCCCCATGTAAGCTGGTCCTTTCATAAAGATGTCTTTGTCCTTGAACAATCTCAGGTACACATTCCATTCTCTCACATGTGTGAGAACGTAAATAGGAAATGCATTTCTTTCTCTGTGTGAGATGATAGCTAATAAGTTCCCCCAAGGCGGGGTGGGGAGGTGTTACAGATGATTTTAACTAAATTGCCTCAAACTACTTCTGGTTATGCATGCTAGAAGACTCTTGGCTTCTATTCCAGCTTTAGTTATCCCACTCTGGGTAGACTGAGGTTGACAAAAGATAACAGCTACAAAAAGTGGGAAACTCATATAGTGACCTTATTCTTATAGGGGTCTACTCTCTTCCATAGCCTACTTTCTTCTGGGTTTTGCTTTGTTTTGTTTTGTTTGTATCTCCCAGCAACAGTTTTTGATATTTCCTCCTGAGTTTTTAGTGTTTATCCATGGGAGATTGTCTGATAAGAGTTGCTTGGCCAATACAAGAGCCAGTCTGATCTGTTAGCAAAGTTCTAAGAAATATGAGTGAAGTTTCATGACTGACCCTTAGCCTAGAGACTGGACTTGCACAGGAAGGAACACCTTATAGGTGTTCAAACATGTTTAGGTCCCATCACTGGGAATATCCTTTGGAGCCAGCTTAGAAGTCATAGAATCTGCTCATTCCTATTGAGTCAATTTCCATTTTCCATCCCAAGGGGTAATATGCAGTTTGATTGCCCTTTTATTCATCTCGCTGATTCCAAACTTCTTTCAGTCCGTATCAGAAATTCAGTTCACTCTTATAAGGATTTCCCAACTTGGGAAATATTTCAAAGTCCCTTGGCCTAAGGACTTGGGGAGGAGGAGTGCACAGATCTTCGCCAGGATTTGGAAAAGTATTAGCCAGGAAGCATTTAATAGCAGAGTGCCGCTGCCCTCCTGTGGTTAACAGAACAAATGGCCATGATCTTTCAGGTGCTCTGATTCCCTTTGTGGATTTAGATGAATAAAAACCATACATTCCTTGGGGTGCCTGGGTTAAAGTGGGTTAAAGCTTCTGCCTTCACCTCAGGTAATGATTCCAGGGTCACCTCAGGTAGTGATTCCAGGGTCCTGCGATCGAGTCCCATATCGGGCTCTCTCTGCCCAGCGGGGAACCTGCTTCCCTTCCTCTCTCTGCCTACCTGTGACCTCTGTCTGTCAAATAAATAAATAAAATCTTAAAAAAAAAAGAAAACCATACATTCTTCTATTTCCCCTCTATTTTAATTTAGATGGTAATCTCTCTTATAGGCATGGATTAGGTGAAAGATATAAATTCTTCGAAATATAAAATAGAAGTTTTTTCCACGTACTGTATTTTTAATTCATAAACCTATTTTCCAGGAAAAAAGGTGGTATAAATATCTCTGGTTTTTGGCACCCTCACATAATAAATGTATTTTTATTTGTCTTCTTTCCCCATTACAGGGTAAATTCCTGGAGAGTAGGGTATGTTTTTAGTTCTTTGTCAGATCCCATGTTCATAGCTCAATGAAGAGCACATGGTTTCCAGCAAATAATAAAATTATAAGGTATAAGAGTTTACATTATTTTTCTCTCTATTTCTGCAGCAAACATGGTAGGCAGGGGCTTTTTTATTTGATTATCTTATGCATAGATTATGGCTGGCAGAGGGAACCTTATGCCACCCAGACCCACTTCCTGGTGCATGGAAGAATGCTTTCAGCATGGCAAACCTTGCAGCCTCTTCTTGAATATTCAAATCAAAGCAGGTCAGCAACTGCTCTTTACCTAGTTGAAATGCAAAGAAACGTTACCAAGATGAAATTTTTTATTAATCAGATTAACAAAGATCAGTAATTATTGTAGGTGATGATAAATTGAACTCTGCATTCTCTTTTGATGCTACTAAAAAATGCAATTTAAGAAAATTTAATTATTTTATTTTAAATCCTTAAATTGTCCCTGTCGTTTGATCCAGCTAACCACAAGGATGTTCATGACAATGATGCTCATAAAGTAGAAATTTTGAAAAATATTAAAAATAGGAAAGGGACGCCTGGGTGGCTCAGTTGACTAAGCGGCTGCCTTCGGCTCAGGTCATGATCCCAGCGTCCTGGGATCGAGTCCCGCATTGGGCTCCTTGTTTGGCAGGGAGCCTGCTTCTCCCTCTGCCTCTGCCTGCCTCTCTGTCTGCCTGTGCTCGCTCTCTCTCTCTAACTAATAAATAAATAAACTCTTAAAAAAAAAAGTTTTTAAAAATAGGAAAATAAAATATTAACTATTTGATTGTCGTTTAACAGCTTACATTATATAGCTAAATATACCATAGGTACAAATGGAGAAATGATTATTGTAAATTCTATAGGGAAAATCAATTGGCTATTATTGTGTCTGTACATAGTTACTCTTGTCCACTCCATTGCATTGCCTGATAAGGTCATTGCTATGATACAAAGGACTGGTGACAGTGGGCATCCATGTCTTCTTTCTGTAGTGAAATGCTTCTAGAATCTTTTCATAGCATCAGTTGCCTATTGTTGAATAACAAGCTTTCCTAAAGTGAAGCTGCTTGAAACAACTATGATTTCTTTGCTCACAGATAGTCAATTTCCACAGAGCTGGGTAGGAATGACTTTCATCTGCTCCACCAGGCATCCACAGAGATGGCTCAAACCAAGACTGGAAAATCCACTTTCAGTACGAATCACTCACATGGCTGGGAAGTTAAGGCTGTCTGGCTGTTGGCAGTTCGACTGTTCTAGAGTCTGGGAGCAAGGGGCCTTGCTTCTTCTCCAGTGGGCTTCTCCTCAGTTCCTTGGGCTTCTTCACTGATGATAGTGGAGTTCCCAGAACAAATATCCCAAGAGATCCAGACCAAAGACGGTGTCATTTTCATGCTCTATCCTTGGAAATCACACACTATCGTTCCCACTGTTCTTGGGTTGGGGGAATCCCAAAGTCTCACTCACGTGAAGAGGAGGACAAAGATTCCACCCATGAGGTAGTGGCAAGGTTGTATTATATAATGAGCTTGCCAGACGGGAGACATTCTTATATTCTAAAGTTGATAGTTAACCTCCCTCATTAACAGACATTGAGACACTTTATCTTCAACATGCCCCCTCTGCTCTTTATATATATTTTATTGAATGTTTTTTTTTTCTTTTTCTCTTTCTTTAAAGATTTTATTTATTTATTTATTTGAGGGTTGGGGGAGGGAGGAGAGACCATTTGAAGTTGAGTCCTGCTGAACGCTGAGCCCAAATGCTTGGCTCAATCCCTCGACCCTCAGATATACCTGAGCCAAAACCAAGTAGGACTCTCAACCAACTCAGTGACCCAGATGCCCTTTTCCTTTTCTCTTTTTGGTTTTTACCCCCATGAACTGGATGCTTTATTGACATCTATAATGTATGCCACCAAGCAATATATCTCTACAGAGTATAATTTCCATCTGTCTGTATTTGAGTTTCTTACAAATGGAATCACATATGAAGAATAATTTCTGTTATGGACTCCTGGGTGGCTCAGTCGTTAAGCATCTGCCTTCGGCTCAGGTCATGATCCCAGGACCCAGGACCCAGGACCTTGCATGGGGCTCCCTGCTCGGTGGGGAGTCTGCTTCTCCCTCTCCCACCCACCCTGCTTGTGCTCTCTCTCTCTGGCTGTGTCTTTTTCTGTCAAATAAATAAATAAAATCTTTTTTAAAAAATAAATAAAATAAATAAAAAAGAATAATTTCTGTTACCACTTTTTGCCCAAAGTTACATTTGCAAAGTTGATGCATGTCATTATGTGTAGCTTTGCTTTGTTCGTTTTCATTGTTGCCTGGCACTCCGTGATGTAAATATATGACAGGTGATCAACTGTGCTGTAGGTGGACCATTGACTGTTTCCAGGGTTGTTGATTAGCATTCTTGTCCACATATCCTAGTGCAAATATGCATGAGTTTCTTTGGCGTATATCCCTAAGAGGGATGTAAGGGCCCATTTAGCCAGGGCGATTCCATCCGGTTAAACAATGACTTTGTTGTTTATACAGTAAGAACTTAAACTGTCCCTGCCCTCCTTCACCCCCCAGGGGACTTAACTTAAAAACAAGTCCTGGAAACCAGTCCCAGGTAACAAAGCCCAAATACAAGGGTGGGTCAGGCCAGGTGGAGGTATCCAATCAGTGGGGGCGCATACTGTCTCTCTAGCTACCAAGGAGTATGTGCCCCGCCCTTTGGGCCCCTTTTGGGTGCCAATCCTGACCAAGGTGATAGACTAGTTCAAATGTCTATAGGATAAATTGTAATGCAATTGGTCACTTATGTATGACCTAGCCTGACTATGCAGTTTCCTCTGTGTCATTGGCCACCTGCGCGTGGCCAGGCCCAACCACATGGCCTTTGCTCTTAAAAGCCAGTCTGTAAGACAGAGAGGGGTCACCTCTCTTTGTAAGAGACGGCCCTGGCCGGTCAGTTAGATTCTTGATGCTTGGCGCGAAATAAAGCTTTGCTTGACCTTCGCTTTGTATCAGTCTCGTTCCTTTGATTACGGACCCAACAGGGTATATTACAGATGCTTATGTTACTAAATAATGCCAAACTGTACCAATGTATACTCCCACCAATCAGTAGGAGAGCTCTTGTTCCAAAGCCCTGTTAGCCATAATCTGGTTTTGCCAGATTTTTTTCTAGTTTATGGTAGCTTTGTAATGGAAAAGAACTCCTTAACCCTACCTTAATCTCACCTTCCTGCAGGCCCTCTTTCCAAAGAGTTAAGAACGTTTCCCCACCCCCACCCCCCCGCCCCCGGGGCTCCTGGGTGGCTCAGATGGGTAAGCGCCTGCCTTTGGCTCCCTTGGGTCATGATCTCCAGGTCCTCCAACTGATCCCCAGGTCGGCTCTCTGCTCAGTGGGGAGTCTGCTTCTCCCTTTCCCTCTGCCTCTCCCCCTGCTTGTGCCTCTCTGTCTCTGTTATCTCTCTCAAATGCATTTTTTTAATCTAAAAAAAAAAAAAAAAGAAAAAGAATATTTTCCCCTTCAAAGTTTTCCTCTTCTTTGCATAGCTCATAACTGTTTGACTCAGTTGTACAGATATATTTGGCTGAGTATATGGATACCAGAGATAGAATGTGCCTCTATTAGCAAAACTCTGGATCTTTCCATTGCTGCTTTATAGGCTGGCCAGATTTAGCTGGAGTTCTTGTCTCTCTCATGACTTTGCTCAAAGCAGTAAAAAAATTGTGAACATAAGCCATCTTCTGAATCTTTCCTACCATTTCCCTAATGCTACAGATTTGGTCAAATTGTAGTTTACCGTCCAGAACAATGTAGGCCTCAAAACCTGATTAAACTTTCTACCATCATGTAATTTGAGGTAGCAGCTTCTCAGCCTATGCCCAGCTATAAAAGTCAGGGGAGCTATTACTATGGAAGAAGGAAGGATGGACATGGATGGACCACCAGCACTTGGTCACAGCTTCCATCAGCACCACTATTTTCCCCCTTAATAACTTTCTTTTTGTTTTCTGGAAAAGTCTTTATATTGTCCTAGTTCTTGGGTAAGAGAGCTGGGCTGACCATTCATTTTTCTCATTTGACTGCCTTTGGTCACTCTTGATGGGGAATACTCAGGTGCTCTTTTCCTCCTTGGCTGCTTTCAGGAACACTTTGTTTTTGGTGTTTCCATGCTTCCTTACAACATAAAGGATAGGTTTTTTTAAATTGATCCTACTTGGGGCACCTGGACGGCTCAGTCAGCTAAGCATCTGCTTTCAGCTCAGGTCGTGATCACAGGGTCCTGGGAGCGAGCCCCTCATCGGGCTCCCTTCTCGGCAGGAAGCCTGCTTCTCCCTCTCCCATTCCCCATGCTTGTGCTCTCTCTCTCTCTGTGTTAAATTAAATAAATAGATAGATGATAGATAGATAGATAGATAGATAGACGATAGATAGATAAATTTTTTAAAAAAATTGATCCTACTTGGTACATAGTGGGATTCCTGAATTTGTGGATTCGTGAGAGTTTCAGAAAGTTCTCAGCCTTTTCTCTTTGACACTGACTGTTCTCATTCTCTCTCCTGCTGCAATTCCCAGCTAGATGTGTGACTTTCTCATTGTACCTTCTGTGTATCTTAACTTCTTTGATTTTCGGTCCCTCTGTCTCTATTTTCCTTGTAAATTTTTTGTTTTTCTAGTTCACCAAACTTCTCTCCAACAGAGAGAGAGGTCTTATTGATAAACAGAGGTCTTATTGATAAACCCGTCCATTGTATTTTATTTTTTTAAGGATTTTTATTTATTTATTTATTTGACAGAGAGAGATCACAAGTAGGCAGAGAGGCAGGCAGTGGGGGGGGGGGCCCACGGGGAGCAGGCTCCCCGCTGAGCAGGGAGTTAGATGCAGGGCTCCATCCCAGGACCCTGGGATCATGACCTGAGCCGAAGGCAGAGGATTAACCCACTGAGCCACCCAGGCGCCCCACGTCCATTGTATTTTAAATTGTGATGATCATGCGTCTTCATTTCTAAATTGCAAATATAGAGTATTAATAGACTTTGTTTTGAAAAACCAATTTACTTAACAGAATTATATCTATATGAAATGATATACACTAATACAAAAAAAATAATCCTCTAAAAGGGATTTTGAAACAAATGTCAAACCAGCCTATTCACTCCTTCAGGTTTGAAAGCCTCTGAGGCCCTGAGGCACCTGGGTGACTCAGTGGGTTAAGCCTCTGCCTTGGGCTCATGATCTCAGAGTCCTGAGATGGAGCCCCACATAGGGATTTCTGTTCAATAAGGAGCCTGCTTCGCCCCTCTCTGCCTGCCTCTCTGTCTACTTGTGATCTCTCTCTCTGTCAAATAAATAAATAAAATATTAAAAAAAAAAAAAAAAAAGGAAAGAAAGCCAGCCTCTGAGGCCCTGAGCAGAGTACTGTGCGTGGACGGCCATGGTGGTCTGGAGGACTACTTTCCCTGCTTAACACTGTAACTTTTTCTTGCAAATCATAAATGGAAGAGATCTGTAGTTTGGGATGGGGTACTGAATAGAAGGAAATGCAGAGGTCAGTGGCCAAGGAGATAGTGGAGGGCCTTTTGGTGGGAACATGATGATGGACACTTCTGGCAATATGAGGTGCTTTTTGTATCAGGGTGAACTGAGCCAACCACCCACAGAGAGGGGAGAGTGCTCCTTGGGACACTGCCTTTCAGTGAGGGTACATCAGGGAGCAGAATTGAGGTAGATGTCTATGCAGTTAGAGATTTTTTCTCTAACTCATTTCCCAGAAATATCTAAAGGAAAAGGGAAGGAAAAAAGTGTAGGTGACTTTTCCGTGGGGCAGACAGTGGAGATCTATATCTTTCACACAGTGTGGGCTCCAAGACACTCTAGGGCCTATGGTAAAGGCCCCCAGCTCTCCAAGGATAGACCTCTCTCATCTCCACTTGGTGAAACTGGGCTGAGATTCTTCCTTCCAGAGGGATTTCTTTACTCTCTTTTGATTCTCCCCAATGATTCTTTCCATTTGCTTCATTTTATAGTTAATGCCTTCAATATTTGTTTTAGACATACCTTCTCCATGTTCCCATGATCCTCACTTCTGTTCCCGTAGAAAATGGTTTACTTGTTAACTAAGTACTTGCCTCCCCAAAATATAGGTCACAAGATCAGAAGCTTTGTTTTCATTCACTACTCTTTCCCCAGTGCTCACAATAATGTTTGGCCTAGAGTCTGTCCTCAATAAATATCTGTTGAATGTTGAATACTTATTTCACTTGAGATTCTTTGCAGAGATAAAATTGGATAATTCTCGGGTTATTCCTACGTGAAGCCTGCTACACTTAGCACCAGAATATGACAGGTTCTGGTCTACTGAATGAGTACAATGTGTGGCATGTAGGTTTGGAACAGGTTTTTCATGGATGGAATTTAGTAACATCATTCTTGCCTTGCACAAAAGGTCTGAATTGCTCAGGCAGTCAGAAGCCCCATGACAATAGTGACATTTACCACTGGATATTTACATTATTTAGAATATGGATTAAGCTGTTACAACAGGATTCCTAATAGTGGCTTCTTAAAGAGTACGATTTAAAATATCTTGAGTGTCTAGCAATAAATTTACCAAAAAATGTACAAAACCTCTTTGGGGAAAATTATAAAATTTTATTGAGGGAAGGACATAAAATGAAAAACTGGCAAGATATGTAGGTTGTTCGTGGATTGAAAAACTCAATGTCGGGGCGCCTGGGTGGCTCAGTGGGTTAAGCCTCTGCCTCCGGCTCAGGTCGTGATCTCAGGGTCCTGGGATCGAGCCCCGCATCGGGCTCGCTGCTAAGCAGGGAGCCTGCTTCCCTCCCCCCGCAATTCCCCTCTGCCTGCCTCTCTGCTTACTCGTGATCTCTCTCTCTCAAATTAAAAAAAAAAAAAAATCTTAAAAAAAAGAAAAGAAAAGAAAAACTCAATGTCAGTCAGTACTGCTCTAAAGTATAGAATCAATACAATCCCAGCTGGATTCATAGTGGAATTGTACTAATTGATTAAAAAAATGTATATAACAATACAAAATTGTCAATAACAGCCAGGACTCTCTTGAAGAGAAGAGGAAGGAAGGAGGATTGCCATACGTATTGCCATGCTAGATTATAAAATTCTAGTAAAGGTGAAGAACAGTGTGGTCTTGCCCCAGGGCTGACGCCTAAGGCAGGGGTAGAATAGAGAGACCAGGATCAGACCTTGCATGGACGGTCCCTGGACTTTGAGAGGCAGCAGCTCTGAGCAGTGATGAAAGGGTGGTGTTTTCACAAGATACTGAGGGCTGTGGTTGCATTTTCATAGGATTTTGTATACTATTGTGAAACCTTCTGGCTTTATCTAGTGCAGTTAGAGTTGAAGGCCACAGTGGGGAAATTTTGGTGCACCAAGACTATCAAACATGCTCAAAGTAGTTCTGTTGATAATGGTCAGAACATGGAAACAACCCAAATGGCCATTGCAGGATATTGATATCATTGATGCTTCTGTAGGAACATGGCAACAGGATGAAAAGCAGAAAAATAACATTGAAGGCAAGAAGTAAATCACACAAACCTAGGTGGCTCAGTCAGTTAAGCATCAGACTCTTGATTTTGGTTCAGGTCATGATCTCAGGGTTGTGAGATCATGCCCCGAGTCAGGCTCCGCACTGGGCATGGAATCTGCTTAAGATTCTCTCTCTCCCTCTGCTTCCCTCAAAATTAAAATTAAAATTAAAAAGAAGCAAATGACACATGAAAATATGCTATGATTCCATTTATAGGAAACTCAAAAACAGGGAAACTGGACAATTCTTTTTATTATTTTATTATTTATTTGACACAGAGAGAGATAGCGAGAGAGGGAACACAAGCAGGCAGTGTGGGAGGAGGAGAAGCAGGCTTCCCACTGAGCAAGGAGCCTGACGTGGGGCTCAATCCCAGGACCCTAAGATCAGGACCTGAGCCAAAGGCAGATGCTTAATGACTGAGACCCAGGCACCCCGAAACTGGACAATTCTTGATTAAGAGGGCACACTTAGGTAAAACAATCAAGTAAACCAAGGGATTGTGGGAGAGGAGGTCTGTGACTTCAGGGGGCAAGCAGGGAACAGGAGGCTCACATGGTAACCTCAAGTCCTAGCACCTTTCTATTTCAAAACCCATGTAATGAGTATAGAGGCTTTCATTTGATTCTTATTTTTCTAGAATATACAAATGTATCTTTTATAGTCATCTGCATGAGTGATGCATTTTACAATTAAAAATTGTTTTTAGGGGCACCTGGGTGGCTCAGTGGGTTAAGCCTCTGCCTTTGGCTCAGGTCATGGTCTCAGGGTCCTGGGATCGAGCCCTGCATCACAGCTCTCTGCTCAGCAGGGAACCTGCTTCCCCCTCTCTGCCTGCCTCTCTGCCCACTTGTGATCTCTGTCAAATAAATAAATACTTTTAAAATATAATTCTTTTTAAATTATGCATGAACAAAAGACAATGTGATACATAGTATGAGTGTTTGCTACATGCCAGGATCCAGGCTAATTGCTGTGGCAACAATCTCTGAATCACAACCCTATGATTATCCCCGTGCTGGGGCCACTTGGGCCACTGGGAGACATCTATTGCCCAGGGCCACACATGAAGAAGGATCTAGGCAGGGCTTTCTTTCGTTATCTCAGGCATAGCTGATTCCAAAGCCAGCTCTGCAATCTGCCTCACTCATAGCACATGATGTCCAGGGTAATGTAACAGCCAGAGTCCTTTCAAAGGTCACCTGTGACCTCTGGGTCATGGCCCAGACCAGACCCAGTCTCACCGACCCCCTCACCAGAAGACCTCAACCCAAGCCAGCCTCGGGAAGTGCAGCATGTCCCTGAAGCACCATGTAAGACTGCTGCTTTGACCTAGGGGAGCAGACAGTAACACCCTAGGGAAGGTTTAGGGCAGGTGATGATGAAGCTGCCTTGAGCTCTGTGCTGCCAAATAACACGTAAGAGTGGGCACCTCAAGCCTTGCGGGGGTGGGGGGAGGCTGAGGCTTGCCACATGGAATTCAACCCTCCAGCTCTTTCTTAAACACTCTGTAAATCTCTAAGACTTTTTAAAATATTTTTAAAGATTGTATCAGAGAGAGGAGGGAAAGGAGAGGGAGAAAGCATGCAAGTGGGTAGAAGGGCAGAGGGAGAAGTAGAGAGAGAATCCCAAGCAGGCCCCATTCCCAGCATATAGCCTGATGCAGGGCTTGATCTCACGATCCTGAGATCATAACCTGAGCCAAGATCAAAAGTTGGATGCTTAACCAAGCCACCCAGACATGTCTAAGATTTATTCTTAACCACCTTTCTCTGTTCACTCAGAGTACTCACTAAGATCTATGAAGTGTCAAGGTCTGTGTTAGGCTGAATTCAGTGGGGATGCTGATTTGCTTTTGCACTGGGTATAGTAAGAAATGTTTTCTATGGAAGGAGAAACTCCCAAAGTAATTAGGAAAGCAGAGGGAGAAAAGGGGGAACTCTACTAAACTTCTGGGTGGAATTCAGTTTCTGTAAGTTTAGAAGACAAAACCCAAAAAGTCCATCAAGAGCTGTAAGCTGTGATAAGAACAAGAAAATCTTACGCTGGAGGTTTCTTCTTATGTAAGTATTATTTCCACAATAAAGAAAAAAAAATCATAAGCCATGTATTGTTCACAGTAGTTTCCAAGATCAGGTGGGACAAAAAAACTGAGTTTATTACTATGTCCTGAAAGACTGTGCTAGTGTGAATAGAGATGGAGAGGTGCCAAGGAAAAAGTGGAGGCAGCCCATTTGGCCAAATTAAATGCAGGGCAGGGGAGGGAGGGTGGGAAGGTCCTCCTCGCCCAGCGGTCCCCAGGAAGACTCAAGGCTGCCGGTGGAGATAAGTTGCCAGCAGCACATTCATTACAGGGTGAACACCTGCAGGGGGGCATTAATTTATCACCTAGCTTTAGCAGGGCTTAGGGACTAACCATCGGATAGGCACCACTGAGCCACAAAAAGTCAGTTTGGATTTATTTAAAATGCCCCTTCCAGTTCGTGCTGGCTTAAAGGTACTGGCTTGGGGCACCTGGGTGGCTCAGTGGGTTGAGCCTCTGCCTTCAGCCCAGGTCATGATCTCAGGGTCCTGGGATCAAGCCCAGAATCGGGCTCTCTGCTCAGCGGGGAGCCTGCCTCTGCCTACTTGTGATCGCTCTCTTGTGTCAAATAAATAAAATCTTAAAAAAAAATAAAAGTACTGGTTCTGCAGCCATGGAATAGCTATGTTGTCCCAGAGTGGGGGTGACTTAGGTCTGAACCCCCTTGTGGTCCTGGATTGGAGCACAATCTCAACAGCTGTTGACAAGAGGAACAACACTAGTAATTCTCCTGGAGGCAGGAAGAGGGTATGAGGCCCCGGGCAAGGTAACCCCAGGTGGTTAAGTATAACTGTCCCTCAGAACTTACTTAAAATATAACATGTTAAGAAATGTTATATATAAAATATAACATGTAAGAAATTGTGCTAACCATTAACCATGTTTTATAGATATAGCCTTAAGAAAAACATGTACTGGCAACAGGTCTGTGGAGGAGAGGACGTCCTTGAAGCTGCTGGGAACGCCTGGCCCACTAAAGGGGCAGCGGGGGACAACACAATGCCTGCTTCTTTTTTCTGTTTTCTCCCCTAATCCAGGGACCACCTATGACTAATGAGATGATCCCTTTGAATGCTTGCTCAACTATAAATTTTATTTTTAAAGATTTTATTTATTTATTTGACAGAGATAACAAGGGGGGGGGGGGGGGGGGGGGAAGCAGGATCCCTGCTGAACAGAGAGCCCTGGGCTCCATCCCAGGACCCTGGGTCATGACATGAGCCGAAGGCAGAGGCTTTAACCCAGAGCCACCCAGGTGCCCCTCAACTATAAATTTTATACTGCTTGACCAGATATATCCTGCTTTTCTTATCTGTAAGACTTGTAATCAATGTATAATTCCCATTCCTTATCTACAAGGCATATGATTAATGTATGGCCTTCTTCGGCTCCTATGATTACTAATAAATATGGGACTGAGTTGTTTGGAGTAAGTCATCCCCCGCTCCCTTTCTCTTGCAGCTAACTTGTTTGTGCCTCATTCTTTCCCATGTGCCGTGAAGCAGCAGCACGTTAAGATCTGTAAGAAATTCCACTTTGGATTTCTTGGCTGCTGAATGGCCCCCTCCATCCCAAAACATGCTAATAGGCTGTTAATTCCAAACTACACATCTCCTCTACTCCCAATTTTCTTCCTGGTCCTCCTTCTGCCCCATCCCTCCCTCCAGCCATCCTGATTCCAGGAGTTAACTGGTGTTGCTGACCATTTGCAACATTAAACGTGCTATGGATTCAAGGTCTAAAGCATGTTGGAGCTTTGCAGGTTTATGGTAGAGGCATCCAAACTTGCTCTGCACAGGGTCAGTGCAGAATCCCCACAAAGCCAATGGTGCTTGAGCCATCAGTTCCTTTCACTGCCCCTGTGCTACTGCAAGGGGCCCAGAAGCAGCTCATATAGATATATCTGTAGGTCTTCCAAAAGGGGAGTAAATCAATTCTTCATCAAAATCTGGGTCCACCTGATTTCTCTAATTTTTAATGGGTCAAATGTTATTGTGAAATCAATGCAGGAGAGTACTCCAAGTATTTTAAATACAGTACCAGAGGCCAGAGATTGGCTACAGAAGGAAAAGGCTGTCACTGAAAAGACAGAATTTAATCAAATTCTGGTTGCACATAATTAATGGGGGCAGATGGCAATTAAAAAAAAAAAAAAAAAGAGTATCAGGACCCATCCTGGAAAAAACATTCCCAGGGTTACTATCCATTTACATTTAAATCTATTTTTTTGAGAGTACACACAAATGGGGGTGGGGAGACAGAATCTTAAGCAGGTTCCAGGCCCATGGGGCTCCATGCCACAACCTCTGAGATTATGACCTGGGCTGAAATCATGGGATGCTCAACAGACTGAGCCACCCAGGCACGCCTACATCTATTTTCAGAACAGCTATTCCTATGCAAAAAGGAAGGATAACTCTCAAGTAAGAAGCACTATCTTTTATCTAAAGTGGGCTTTAGAAGTAAAACAGAAGGGGCGCCTGGGTGGCTAAGCCTCTGCCTTCCGCTCAGGTCATGATCCCAGGGTCCTGGGATCAAGCCTCACATTGGGCTCTCTGCCTGCCTCTCTGCCTACTTGTGATCTCTGTCTGTCAAATAAATAAAACCTTAAAAAAAAAAAAGTAAAACAGAAGTCAGGACCTGAAGTAATCCCAGGCATATCTTGATCTGGAATGCAAAAATAAACAGAAATGGACATGACTTTTACAAACTGTTTATTTTCTGTCAACCTTATTTCCATTTTGTTTGCCTTGGTGGGAAGAGCAGCTTAAGACCACTCAGTGGTTGTTCCTACCCATTCAGTGGCCTGAGCAGTGGGAGCTGCAGACCAGTCTTCAGTGGCTGGCTGGGCACTCCAGTCTTCTGTTAAGGAAACACCAAGAAAACATAGTCAGCCCCACTTCCACCAACACTGGGCCTTGATTTCTACCAAATACACATTTCAAAGGACAAACACCCAAGGCCAGACCACTTCAAAACCACCCGTTAGTAGTGCAGCTATAGTGCACTGGGATGAGAACCTTTCAATGCAAATATATAGCCGTGGAGATCCTTTAAAAGTTTAAGAATACCAAAAACCCAAACTACGTATCATGACACATACCAGTAGGGAACTGCTGAATAGGCACAGAGGGCACCTGTACGCCTTCAGACCAGTCTGCAACTTCAGGCTGAGTAGCTGTGAACTCAGGAGCTGGAGCCGTCCATTCACCCTGGAATTCTTCCTTGGTCACAGCCTTTTCAGCAGCAGCCTGCTCTTCCTTTTCAATCTGGTTAAGGGGGAAAAAATGTTTATAGAAAAAATTTTATGTCAAAGAAGCAGACCAAGATATCTGATTTGCTTATGTAACCACACGCCACTGTGGAGGAAGCTTACCTCTTCAGGATCTCTGTAGAAGTAGAGATCAGGCATGACCTCCCACGGGTGTTCACGGGAAATGGTGCCACGCATACGCAGAACTTCCCTGGCCAGCATCCACCACATCAGACCCACTGAGTGAGCTCCCTGCAAGAGTGCCAGGTTAAGAAAGACACTTGGGTCATCCCCAACAGCATGCACCTCCCACCAACCTGTTCCATCATCTAGACCTCTGGTACCAAAAAAATAGATGTTTTACACTGGTATTAAAACATCTCTTTGGATGATTCTTATGTGGAACCACGACTTTGAGACTAGTGAACTGGACCAATTTGAGTCATATGCAACCCACCTTTTTAGGACCTTATAGCAGGATTCACCAAGTTGCTCTGAAAACTGAAAAGGTCCAGTAATGTTGAGTAGCCGAAACAGTTAAGAAATATGGAGAAAAGCAGAAGAAAACACAGACCATGTAAAAAATGATTTCTCCTTAAAGCTCTGACACATCTGAATTATACTTGTAGCAAGAATTACTATCAAACTCCACTCATTGGGCCAGAGACCCTTGTGGTGTTAGCGAAAAGACTTGCCCCTTGTGTAGCACACTACCTACACTTGTGAGTTCATCGGCCAGCCAGCAGCCTCAACTCCAAGCTCTAACAATGTGCAGAAGAATGCCCAGCTGTTTCAAGAGTATTTACTCTGGAGGTTCTAGTGTACGTTGTAACACTGTTACCTTGTTGTTGCAAGGGATGGCAATGTCCACATAGCGCAGAGGAGAGTCTGTGTTACACAGAGCAATGGTAGGCAGGTTAACATAAGACGCCTCTGTAAGAGGCTGGTGGTCAGCCCTGGGATCAGTAACCACCAGAAGTCTTGGCTCTCGGAAGGCTGCCTGGATCTGGTTAGTGAATGTCCCAGGAGTGAAGCGGCCGGCAATGGGAGTGGCTCCAGTTGCAGCAGCAAATTTCAGCACAGCTCTCTAAAAGAATTAACATCAAGAATTAGTGCTCCAGAGATGGCATCACAGAACACCCCCAAGTGTCCCCATGCAGGCACCCAGGTCTGTAAGCACCTGAAGCATCCCACAAAGTCAGGAGACCTCCTATCTTCCCTCCTCAACAATGAAAACACCAAAGCACCTCACACACCCAGCAATTCCGTGTGCTCTGTGCTACCTGAGAACTACTTACAGAACTAGGGCCCAGAAATGCTAAGCATACCCCACCCCCAAGCTCTCTGCCTGGAATGATCTCCCCACTCTCAATCCCTGAGGGTACCTTTGGCTCACTGGCTTCCTCACATCTGGATGCTCCATGACCACACCACCTGGTTTCAAGAACCAAGAAAGCCACTCTTGTGAGCGACTTGGGCAGGTTATGTACATACTTCCAACACGGTCATGAAAATGAAATTCATCAATACAGACAACAAAATGGTGTCTGACACCAATAAGCACTTCGTGATCTGGTCCAATTTCATCATAGCTACCCTACATAAAGCAGGAATATACCCACTTTCTTTCCCTTCCCTTCCTTTACCTCCATAAAAACTATTTCCTCCCTGGGGCTAATACATTATAATTAAAACAAAACAGAACAACTGTATTTCCTGCATCCCTCCAGAATGGCAGACTTGGTATTTTCCTGCTATATCCCAAACCCCTAGCAACACTGCCTGAACCAATATAGATGCTCAGTAAATTTTTGCTGAGGGAAGCCAGAAGAGCTGTCACCAAGTTCATTCTACATTGGTAATTAAAAACTGTTTACCACCACCCACCAAACTTCAAGTCCTGTCACAAGTCAGCCTCTGGGAAATAGCACCCCCACTCCAATCCCCCCGCAAAACACACCCTAAATTCACGGAAACCAGTTCTACCACCAACTAAACAAGTACAAAAGAACCCATCTCACTACACAATTTACACACCAGTCAAAATCCAAGTCAAACACCTTTTTCAAATTAGAAATGGGCTGACTGATACCCTTGCTATATAGTGGACTTTTGAACACCAGTTTAAAACAGGCACATCCACCAACATGTTGAATTTTTTTCTTTACAGTACTACATAGTATTTCCCTTTCCAAGCTTGTATTTTTTTTCTTCTAAAAACACAGTATGTACTATGTATACAAAATAAATTAATCGACTGCTTATCTTTCTTATTGGTGAGGCCTCTAAAGGTCAAGAGTAGGCTATCAGTAAAGTTTCTGGGGAGCCAAGTTAAACAGATTTTTGGTCATGCATGAGGATGATGCCCCTGATTCACGGTGTTGTTCAAGGGTCAACTGTAAATCAATTTTCAGGAAATTCATTAGTTTCCTCAACCGAAAAACAATTGCCAAACAAATGGGGCAAAATACAAGTTTTATCCCACTGGCCTTTAAAAAGTTACTTAGTTTTGTCAAAGATTTTTACTCTTAGGAGACCTGATGAGTCTTGGAGGACTAGTATCCTATTAGAAAACCTATTAGAAAACCAGTTTTCAAGAAAACTGAAGCTTAACAAACCATCAGATGCCAAGTATTATGTATACTGAAAACCTCAAATACTGGCAATTCAAGATTTGTGTAAGTAGTTAAATTATAGACTATTTTTATTTTCCTATACTTTTCCCTACATCCTACAGTATCTGTAAAAGCTTATTTTTTATAATAAAAACCAAGCATATTGTTTACAAACCTGGCCAGTATTCCTGGACGATATGACACTAACATCAGCTGGGTTTTCAATGGCAACAATGGCACGAGCTGCCAGCAGAAGCTTCTCCCAGGTTCTCTTCAGATTTATGATGTAGATACCTACACGACAGCAGAAAGTTTTCTAACACCCGACCTAATTTGCAATTTATTTTCTTCTAAAAAAAATTCAGTGTAGCAGAGAGTACTATCAAACTCCAGTCATAGAGGCAAGCTCTACTGGTGTTAGCGAAAATCTTGCAGTTTTTATAGCACACTTCCGACACTCAGAAGTTCACGGGCCATGGCTGGCCTCAACCTTGAGCTTTAATAGTGTGCAGCCTTGATTCAGTAGGCAAACGGCATCTTTTTCTCTTCCCGCATTAAGGCTCCCTCAGGCCCCCATATGGATTCCTCCTGCAAGTTCTTACCCACTTCCTAGCCTCCAGCCACTTTCCTTACAACCTGCCTCCATGCCAAATTAACCCAAAACTGCTTTACAATATGCCACTCCCAAGCTTATGTCCTTCAGTGGCCTCTGAGCTGAAGGACTCTCTTGCCCAACATGCCTTATAAAGGGATCACAACCTACCTTCCTTTTTCTAGTACCTTCCAAAACCTAATTGCTCCTTTCTATCTCTTGCTCTACTTTACTGTCAACTCAAACCTGTGTCAGTACCTGTGAAATACAAGGCACTATAAAGCTAATGAGCTTCCTCATCTTTGTATCTCATAGCTCTTGCATGGAGCAACCCAAGTCCCGTTACCTATCAGTACACGTACTCTTGCCCTGGAGCCCAGTAAGCTTTTCTTCCCCAAACCACCACAACACTGTTTTTAATTTCTTACAAGTTATCTCTACATCCACATGGGGTCAAACTCAAGAGATCGAGTCGCATGCTCTACTGACTACGCCAGCCAGGCATGCCACTTTTACTTAAGTTTTATTTTTTAAAGATTTTATTTTTATTTTTATTGACAGAGAGAAATCACAAGCAGGCAGAGAGGCTGGCAGAGAGAGAGGAGGAAGCAGGCTCCCTGCCAGGCTGAGAGCCCCATGTGGGACTCGATCCCAGGAACCTGAGATCATGACCCGAGGCTTAACCTTCTGAGCCACCCAGATGCCCTACTTTTACATAGTTTTAAAGCTTATTCCCAAAATAGTGGTCTGATTTCATTTATTACTCAACTGGAATGCCCCTCCCTCCAAATCAAAGCAAGGACTGACCATCACTTTTCCTTTTGTAGATGTACTGTTCCATCTGGAAGTCAAGGTTGGTGCCACCTAAATGGGTTCCTGCTGCAAGGAATTTAAGGACATCCTCCTCCTTCATTTGCAGGACATCAAGGGCTCCGGACATTGTGAAAGTTTCCCGTTAAGTTACGTTGGGAACCTAAAAAACAAGTTAACAATCCAGTCTTTTGCATTCCAATGATTTAAGTGGGTAAGGGTCAGGTGCATTCTAACTACTCTTGAGAGCCGAACAGCTTCATAGTTAAATGCAACCCAAGCACCACACCTTTCAGTTTACAGTCTAGTAGGATGAGACACAATACAACAGACATATCCCACTAGACTGTAAACTGAAAGGTGTCATTATAAAACAGCAGCACATCTTAATGAATGTGGAGATGGGAAAAACACCCAGATAATTAAGACGAAAATGGTGAACTGCCACTTAACACTCCAGAGTAACCCGGAATAAAGGTTACGGATGAGCAAAGGCAGCACAGAGGCAAACACGTTTATTTTCAAACAGACTGCAGGTGGGCGCTTCAGAATTCTCTCTGGGATTACAACTAACTTTCTGCAAAACCCTGCCAAGAATCTAACACAGACGGTTAACTACCAGCCCAAACTGCTGCTGTAAATGTGCGCCTGGGCCCGAGGTCACGGCCGAGAGCCGGGATCCGAAGCGATAGGAGCACGGTGCGTTGGCACGGCTTTCTGCACCCCCGCCACCTAGCCGTAGGCCGGTGCGCACCCTCGTCCAGAGCCCCGGCTCCAGCACGACCTCCGCGGGCTCCCGGGGCATTGTGGGAACTCGCGGGCCCGGGCCAGGCCACGTGCGGACTGCCGCACAGAGGTGGAACGCGCCTGCAGGAGACAGACCCGCTCTCCCTGCTGACTTCTATCCCAGTCCTCGCACCCCTTCAGCAGGAAACTGTCCTGGTGGCTTTTTGGGGACGCTATAAAACCCCACAAGGCACTCACGCGAAACAACGCCGTATGGACCCTTCCCTGGGTAGCGCGGAAAGGGGAAGCACGCGGAAATGACGCCTTTATATACTCCGCCACCAGCCAATAACAACAAAAGCCGAGCGGAAGGGCGGATGGGAGCTCTAGCCCGGAGGGACCGTTTGCGACGGCCGTGCTTTCCGGCGCCGCGAAGACGTTCCGCGCTGTGCGGCGGTCCCTGCAGTACTTCGTCAGGAACTCGCGCTTGTATGCTGCTGGTGATCACGGTTGGAATTTTCGTGCAACGTCAGCGGGTTCCTGGCCTAAACTACAGTTTGCGCTCGTGGGAAGCTGTTGAACACAACGTGCCCAAGTATTCTATCAACAGAAGCTGGAGAAATTATTTTCATTCCTTGGAGAACAATTTGGCAGAACGTTATTCAGATTTTAAAAGTTGACTTTTCGGGAAATTTTTCTGAAGAAAATTAAAAGGAAAGACTGTACAAATGGTTAAGATTTTTTTTTAAGAAGACAAGGAATATCAATAGGTTATTAAAAGTGTATTCTGTTCGTATAGTACTATGCAGCCACTGAGGAATATTCAAAAGATACTCTACGTACAAACAAGAATTGCAGGATGAGGGAGATTATTTAAAAAAAAAATTGAAACCCGTTCAGCTGTACTTCAATTAAAAAGAAAAGGAGGGGTTAAGGTTAAGCTGATGTTGGCTCTGGTCGTGAGCCCAGAGTCCTAAGAGAGAGCCCCGCATAGGGCATGGAGCTTGCTTAAGATTCTCTCCCCTCCCTCCACCGCTCCCCAGGGAGGGGGTCTATTTCTAGAAAAAAGAAAAAATAATTGAAGCTCTATACATTAAAATATGATTAAAAATACCCAAGATACTAAATTATATAGTAGTTTTCAACCTTGGCTGCACAAGAGAATCTGTTGGAGAACTTTTAAACATATGCTCAGGCTCAATTTTTAAAATCCGATTTTTTAAATTGAGGTATAATTGAGACAAAACATTTCAGTTGTACTACATAGCCTGTATATATTATGAAATGATCATCACAATACATGCAGTTAACATCTGTCACCATCCAGGTATAATGTTTGTTTTCTTACGAGAACTTTTACCCTCTTAGCTACTGTCAAGTATTTAATACAGTATTAACCATAGTTGCCACGTTGTAGGTTACATTTACAGGACTTAAAAAATCTGATTCTTAAAAGTAGCCCCTAGGGGCGCCTGGGTGGCTCAGTGGGTTAAAGCCTCTGCCTTCAGCTCAGGTCATGATCCCAAGGTCTCCGGATCGGATCGAGTTCTGCATTGGGCTCTCTGCTCCTCATGGAGCCTGCTTCCCCTTCTCTCTCTGCCTGCCTCTCTGCCTACTTGTGATCTCTGTCAAATAAATAAATAAAATCTTAAAAAAAAAAGTAGCTCCTAGATAATTTTAATGTTCAGCCAGGGTGAGAACCATTAATATACAAGTAGAGAAAGCGGGTGAGTTTTTTGTTTTTGAATTTTTTCATATTTTTGATTTTCTATATTTCTGAAATTTTCTGAGGAACACAGGTTGTTTTAAATAGAAAACCCTATTACAGTTTAAAAAGCTGATATAGAGGGAAGGAGGTAGGGTGCCTCGGTGGCTCAGTTGGTTAAGCGACTGCCTTCAGCTCAGGTAATGATCCTGGAGTCCTGGGATGATCTCACATTGCACTTCCTGCTCAGCAGGGGGTCTCCTTCTTCTGATCCTCCCCCACCTCATGCTCTCTCTCTCTAATAAGTAAAATCTTTAAAAAAAAGATAGGAAAGAAGTAAAAAAAAAATTAGCTATATGAAAACAGAATGGGTGGCTTTTAGGGGCAGTTTTCTGTCACTGCCTGACTTCTCTGGAGGGCCTTCTGGGACACTCCCAAGACCCACCTTAGCAGCTCCCTCCCATGTGCACCCTCCAGTCCCAAGACTACTTCCTTTGTTACAAGGAGGACATTGTACTCTAATTATGTTTAGGTGTTTCTCCACAAAAGAATATTTTTGTCACAAAATAACTTTGCTTTTTTTTTTTTTTTAAAGATTTTATTTATTTGACAGAACATAAGCGGGAGGAGCAGCAGGCAGAAGGAGAAGAAGCTGGCTCCCCACTGAGCAGAGAGCCTGATGTGGGGCTCTATCCCCAGGACCCTGGGATCCTGACCTGAGCCAAAGGCAGAGGCTCAACCGACTGGGCTACTGAGGCACTCCAATAACTTTGCTCTTGAGAACTCATCTGTGTGATGAAAATCCTTGGCAAGGAAATAAGTTGACAAAGTTCCAAAGATGAAGAACAATGGACTGTTGGCAGTAAACCACAGTGAGGAGCCCTTGCCCCAAGTGGCACTTGCAAAGAATATCTAGTATTCTTGCAGCCACCTTGCAGCCTCCCAGCCCTCTGAGCAAGTTTTTGCAACATTTTTAAATTCATGCCCATTTTTTAAAAAGATTTTATTTATTTGAGAGAGCGGGGGGGGGGGGGAGGAGCAGAGGAAGAGAGAGTCCCAAGTACATTCTGAGTTAAGCACAGAGCTCAACAAGGGGCTCTATTTCATGACCCTGAGATCATGACTTGAACCAAAACCAAGTCAGTTGCTTAACTGAGTGAGCCACTCAGGCATGCCTGCCTATTCATGCCCATCTTTAATAAATCTCGGAGCCTATCTTTTGCAAACTTCTGATTTCTGGGGTCCATATTTAAAAAGGAAAACTTGGGGTGCCTGGGTGGCTCAGTTCCTTGAGCTTCCAACTCTTGGTTTTCGACTCGTGATGAGTCTCTCATGGGATTGAGCCTGTCAGGCTCCACACTCAGTGTACAGTCTGCTTGAGGGTTCCCTCTGCCCCTCCCCCCTGTTTGCACACTCTCTAAAATAAATAAATCTTTAAAAAATAACAAAAAGGGGCGCCTGGGTGGCTCAGTGGGTTAAAGCCTCTGCCTTCAGCTCAGGTCATGATCCCAGGGTCCTGGGATCGAGCCCCACGTCAGGCTCTCTGCTTAGCAAGGAGCCTACTTCCCTTCCTCTCTCTCTGCCTACTTGTAATCTGTCTGTCAAATAAATAAATAAATCTTTAAAAAAATAATAAAAAATAACAAAAAGAGAGATGCTTGGATGGCTCAGTTGATTAAGCATCTGCCTTCAGCTTAGGTCATGATCTCAGGATCCTGGGATAGTCCCATATCAGGCTCCATGCTCAGCAGGGAGACTGCTTCTCCTTCTGCCTGCTGCTCCCCCTGCTTGTGCACTCTCTCTCCCTCTCTCTGGCAAATAAATAATATAATTTTTAAAATAAAAAAAAATAGTAAGATAAAAATTTGGCTTAAGTTTTTTTCCAAATATAAAACTGCGCTAAGGACTGTAGTTTTTTGGAGCTACACTTCACAAGGCATTGAATGGCTAGGGGAGCTCTTGTTCTGATTTACAACTAAGAGAATATGGGCCCTAGGCTTCAAGTTCACCTTGGGCACCTTCACACCTCCTTCTCTAGGTGGACTTCTTCCTTTACCTGTAGGTCTGGTACCCAGCTACAGTCCTCTCCAGGAAGCTTACCTGTAGTGGCCTGAGCAATGTTCCAAAATAACCATTCCCTCCTTCGTCCCAAAGTTCTCATTCCCCTAGTAAAATGGTAGGGTCCTTTCTGTCTACCAAAAGGATTCTGTCTTGCAACTTTCCCCTCTCACTTTGCACTTTTTGTCTTGTATTTGTTCATGCATTAGAATCTCAGCTTTGCCACATGGTGTGACTCTGAAGAAGACACTTAACCTCTCTCAGGAAATAAGAGCTATTGCCTATTTCAGCTGCTGCTGTCCCCCAGAAATGAGCCCCTGTGCTGGGAATCCTAGGATCACACAGCATGCAAGTGAACAGAGAAGGCTCACCAGATATTTTATGAACCAAGGTGACAGTTTAATGCTCTATAAAAAAGCAAAGTTACATATCAAATATCAAAACTCAAAAGTTTAAAAAATTCAATCACACATATATATACTTGAGAAATCACAGAAACTGAAAAGGACACAATTGTCCCTGAAATAGAGACAGGCCTGGAGATCTGGGTTGCTTCACTCATTGTGACCCTCAATCTTCAGAGCATTTTCACCAAACACCTGTATCCTCATACAGGCCCAAGAGTCTTATGCAATTGCCAGTTAGAACCTCTAGTTTCAGGAATAGCCACACCTGCAGGATATTCACGAACAGTTTATTAAGAAGTCAAAGTTCACTGAAGTCCAGTGGAATGAGTTCTCAGCCGAGCCAGATCTCCTGTTGTGATGTGGAAACTGGGGTTAAATATAGTCCAAAGTTATACCAGAAGTTAGAACACAATTACACTGAGAACTCATGCTCAGTCCGGAGTTCATTACTCTCAAATCACTGGTCTACATACAGGTTTTCCTTCTAGTGGGATGGGATCCAATTTGCATCCTAAGGAATGCATGGTATAGAGTAAGCACAGAATGAGAACAAAGGGCATTTCAGTAAGAAAGGAGAGAACGAACTATGATAACATAGCCAAGAGCATTCATTTACCATTGGGTAATCCACGAGTCTGATTCTGTGAGAGGGGATTACTGAAGGGAGGGCAAATCACCTGGTGTGGTCAAGACCCAGTACAAGTAGGCAGTATAAATAGTATAGGTTACGGCCTGACAGAGAAGGACTTGGGACATTCTCCTAGGGGAATCTGAGTATATTCTGCAGGCAGTGGGGAGTCAAAGAATTATCAACAATGAGATGGGTTTTACGAAGAGATTTAAGGGAAATGTAAGGTTGACTTCCAACTTGTTCAGTTAAAGTGGCCACAGGACATCCAAGCAGGTGGGGATGACTAGAAGGTGGCTAGATGCACAGAGGTAATGAGGTGAGGTCTGAGGAATGGACAAAATTGGAAGACAGGGACCAGTCATTCAGTAAACATTCATCACAGCGCTTCTGTGTGTCTTAAGGCACAGATAGAAGCTGGGCCACAGCAATGAATGAGACACATGGCCTCTGCCTCTTGCAGCTTATGACTGAACTGGAGGGAGATTTAATGGCTACTACATAATCATTTAAGTACAGTTGGTGCTAAGTGCTGCACAAAAGCAAGGTGTCCGAGAGCACATAGAAAAGGCTGACTTAGCATGAGGCGTTGCAAAAAGCTTCCCTGTGCAAAGGATGCTTGAGCCAAACTCTGAAGGACCAAATGGACTGGGGTGGAACAGAGCATTCCAGGCAGAGAAAATGGTAGTTCAAAGATACTGCATAGCAGAGAGGAAGATGGGGAATGGGGGAAAGGGAGAAACATGAGGCATCAAGGGCACAGAGGGCAAATGAGAACATCCAGGTAAGATTAGAGAATGGCTTATGGGGTCAAAAGGAGACGAGTCTGGCTACAGACAATAATATGGAGGAAATCAGAAGAAACACAAGACAAGACTATATCAAGACAGTTCTTGAAGACGGACAAGAAAATGAGGACAAACACCAGCACCAAGTGGGAGAGGATGGGGTGTAACCAGTAAGGGAAGCACATGATAAAAATGGTCCACAATCGAGCTGGACTCCTGAGGTTTGATAACAGTTCAGAAAAATCATTTTCAAAAAACAGTCATCTTTGAAAAGAAATCGAATTATTTCTAAGTGTCAAATAAGCATGGTTCAATCTTAGAAAAATACCGTATATATGCAAAACAAATTGGAGAAATACAACCAGTGACAGTAATAATGCAAAACGATAACTATTAGTACTATGCTACAAATGCTCTCAGCTCTTTACAAAGTCTGTTACAAAGCAGTCCTTAGTTTTTCATCTTCCAGATGTCAGAAGTACACAAATCTAGTTAAAGTTGATTCCATGACGAGTGATACTTTAATTGGCTCCTCATGTAGATGAAATTCAGTGTGCACCACTCTATTATTCACCTGAAAGATTAAAGCACAAACTGTCACCTGAAAGATTAAAGCCCTGAGCAAAGGGCTGTTAGTAAACACTACTGAGTGAAACGGCCGAACACTATGCACTCCAGAAAGCGATGCAAATGGCACTAGAAAGAGCATGTCCCACCAAGCGCTTGGAATGCAGCATTCTGGGTGAGAAAACCAGTAGACTTAGGTCCACAGAGCAGGGTTTGGTCTCAACTTGCCCTGGGGTAATGGTAGGCAAGGTATGAATCCTTTCTGAGCCCTGGGAACACCTGGTAAAATGAAAGGGTTGGATTATGCTATGTCCAAAGCATCCCACAGCTCTACAGTCTTGGGGTTGGTTGTAAGCACATTTACCATCTGCTACCTAACTAAGCTGCATGTGCCTTTAATACAAAGGCCACATCATGCTCATTTTTGGATTTTTTTTTTTCTTGCTAGTGTCTATTCAGCAAGTGCTTTAAAAACGAAGGGTGGCACCTGGGTGGCTCAGTCAGTTAAGCGGCCAACTGCTGGTTTCGGCTCAGGTCATGATCTTGGGGTCCTGGGAATCGAGCCCCACCTCTGCAAAGAGTCTGCTTGAGGATTCTCTGTCTCCCTCTCCCTCTGCCCCTCCCATGAACTCTCTCTCTTGCAAATAAATAAATCTTTAAAAAAATTAATAAAAATAAAAATAAACGGTGTTCAGTAAAGGCTTGAAAAACACTGATCAGCACAACAATTTTTCAGTTAGCTTTAGCTAAAATGAATTTCTATTTATAGTTGGTTAAATCTGTCTTTATTATAACATATTCCTGAGAAGCTGACAGGAAACTATATTCTCAAGAAAGAAAGAAAAGAAACTATATCCTCAGAGAAACTGAGCAATATATTTGGGAATACAGGTGAAATGAGTGTCAGAACTGTCCATGGTCCCTCCCTGTAATGTTTCCCCTCAAGGTCTTACCTCAAATGAGGCGAAAAGGAGTTTTAAAAGCTATTAAACATGATAGGCAAAGTATTAGCAATAAATCTTTCAATTTTAAAGAAATAAAAATAGTGACCATACCTTGGGGAGGAGTGGAGTAATTAATATGAAATTGTGATTAGAGCATGAACTCTAGAAGCACTCTGCCCAGGCTGCAATGCCAGCTCGGCCACTGACCAGGCCCCATCTGTCACAGTGGATTCGAATCCCACACTACCTAAGGGGTGTTGGAAGGCTTAAATGGATTAATATCTGTGTAGCACAGAGAACAGTAACTGACCTGGAGTGAGCCATGCAACAGATAATAAATGTTAGCATCTTTGTTACTGTACTCTCTTTTTAAAAAATATTTTATTTATTTGAGAGAGCGTGACAGAGAGAGCATGATAAGGGAGAGGGCCAGAGGGAGAAGCAGGGTCCTCACTGCGCAGGGAGCCCGATGTAGGACTCGATCCCGAGGCTCCAGGATCATGATCTGAGCTACAGGCAGACGCTTAATCAACTGAGACACCCAGGTGCTCCATGTTACTGTAGTCTTCTACATTCTTTTCTAATTAGCTTTCTTCGGGTGTAAAACTCTCAGATTGAGAAGAAAATTGCCCTTTAATCCTGATATGATAAACAACAATAATATGGTTTGTGTATAAACCTACTGCCATTATTGGGCACACAGGCATTCATTCACAGGCATTCAACAAATGTGTACTATGGGCTACAAACTGGGGACACAAATGTGAGCTAGAGTCGGTCAATGAAGAAGTCCTAAGATTCCCCCCTTGAGGAGAGTGGAGTCAAGCCAAGGGTGACTACAAGAGGGACTACTGAGCAGGCATGAACTTGAAAGCTCACCTCAGACCCAATGCACTCATATTACCAACAAACAGAAAGTGTCAGCACCCGTTTCCCTCAGCAGCTCAGTCAACTTTTCTTTTCTTTTTTTTTTTTTCCAGCCAACTTTTCTGAATGCCGCCATCATCAAAATTCATGATCAGCCCATCATTTCCAAGCAACTTTTCAGTATCTCTCACGTCTTCATGGCTAAAGTCAACCTTCTCCTGAAAACGCTCTCATCAAGTGCCATTACCGTCAGCACGAATGAAGCACGTGCTCCCCCAATTTACTTACTTTGGTGAAGAAGTCAGCGATGTGCCACTTATTTCCGTACTGTTTAAAGACTGCAGACATCGCTTCAATCATCACGGAGCCAGTGCGAGGGTGCCGTAAAGCAACATGATCTACAAAGCAAACAGAAGATGTTTCATCCATTTTCCTCCTCTCTTTGCACCAAACTTTGTCTTCCACCCACATTTAAACCTGGAAAATGGCTTTGAACTGAGAATACAGAAGCACAGACATGAAAAGGGGAAACACCTGAGCCTTCCAGGGGACTCCTGTGACCAGGAGCGCATAACCTCTCAAGAGGGCAATTCTCTTATATGAATTTTTAAAATAAAGCTTTTCAAATATACACAAAGGAAGGAAGCAAAGTTTAACAAATTCCCCATATAATCATCCCCTACACTCAACAGTTATCATCATTTTGCTATATTTACTTCATTTTCTCTTCTCTATTTTTTTTTAATGTCTGACTTTTGCTTTAGGATTTTAAGCTGAATATCCCCAAAACACACCCATATAGAATTCATTTTGGGGTCCTCAAAAGTTTAGTGAAATTTTTTTTTACTATTAGTTAGATTAAAAAACACTAAATATGTCAGTTTAGTGTGGAAATTTGATGGGAATCTCAAAATGTTATGGTCTAATTAATAAATCTAGGTTGGAACAGAAAAAAACATGGGGACATCTCTGCAACTGCAACACGGGCAAAGGTTTCTTAGAACACAAAAAGCATAAACTATAACAAGAAAAAGCTGATTAATTGGATGTCATCAGAAATAAAAACTTTTGTTTTTTTTTTTTAAAGATTTTATTTATTCATTTGAGAGACAGAGAAAGAGAGCGCCTAAGCACAAGGAGAAGCAGAGGGAGAAGCAGACTCCCCGCTCGGCCAGGAGCACGACGCAGGACTCGATCCCAGGACCCTGGGATCATGACCTGAGCCAAAGGTAGTTGCTTAGCCATCTGAGCGCCCGAGGCACCGCAAAACTTTTGTTTTTTGAAAGATGTTATTAAGGAAATGAAAAGCAAGCCATAGACTGGGAAAAAAATATATGTAGTACAAATCAAAGGACTTGTATCCAGAATACATAAATAATTCTTACAAAATAACAAGAAAACCAACAACCCAATAAAAAATTGGGCAAAAGAGGGGTGCCTGGGTGGCTCAGTGGGTTAAAGCCTCTGCCTTCGGCTCAGGTCATGATCCCAGGGTCCTGAGATGGAGCCTCGCACCGGGCGCCCTGCTGAGCAGGGAGCCTGCTTCCTCCTCTCTGCCTACTACTTCTCTTCCTACTTGTGATCTCTATCTGTCAAATTAATAAATAAAATCTTTAAAAAAAATTGGGCAAAAGATATGAACAGACATTCAGCAACAGAAGATAAATGAATGGCCAATATGTACAGGAAAAGATAATCAGCAGTCCTCCAAGAAATGCAAATTAAACCCCCAAGGCAATACTACTCCACACCCATCAGATTGTCTAAAATTTTTAGAACAGGTCAAGCCAACTGATTACAAGGATGTGGAGCAACTGGAACTCTCAGACACTGCTGGCGGGAATGTAAATGATGCAACCACTCTGAAAAATCATTTTCAATTTGGCAGTTTCTTTGAAAGTCAAACACAGGGCGCCTGGGTGGCTCAGTCAGTTAAGCATCTGCCTTCGGCTCAGGTCATGACCCTGGGATCATGACAGAATCGAATCCCGTCAAACATAGGTCAAACATAGACCTACTGTATGAACCAACCATTCCACTTTTTGGTATGTACCCAAGAAAAACAAAAATCACATGCCCAAAGACTTTCACACATGTGTTCAGAGCAGCTTTACTTTTAATAACCAAAAACTAGAAACACAAATGTTCACCCAGTGAATGGCTGAACACATTGTATTATATTCACACAACTGAATACTGGTCAGAAATAAAAGGAAATGAACTGATAGATAAAACAACACGGATGAATCACAAAACCATTAGGTTGAGTGGAAGAAGACAGACAGACAGTCAGGAAACACAGATACTATATATAATTCTACTTACATAAAATTCCAGAAGATGTAATCTAACCTGTGGTAACAGGAAGTACAACTGTGGTGACCCAAGGATGGGGACAGAGGCAGGGATAGATTTCAACATGAGGAAATTTTTGCAGGTGACAGAGGTCTTTGCTGATCTTGATCGTGGTGATGGTGTCATGAATGTATACTCCCATGTGTTCAAATGGTATACGTGGGTTATATATGGCTCATACTTCAATTATGCCTCCAAGACGTTGTAAACAAATCCATAGAACGTATCTGTTCAGCGTGGGAACTATACAGGAATTTCAGTATTGTCCCTCTGAGAGTAAATCTGAGTCAGAAATGCCTCACCACAAAGCTTGACAATCCATCCTGTCCAGTGAGCTTCAAGCTGCACACTGTAGCCCAATAATCAGTCAAGAAATCAATTTAGCAGACTGAAACTGATTTTTTTTTAAATAATGGGATAAAATGGGGTATGATATAAAACATTAAAGTAGCTCAAATGCAGCAAGGGCAGCTATGACTTGTAAAACTAGTGTTACATGTATATTTGTACTTCTATGTAAAATATGTAGTAGATAATAATGAATTATGTGTTTTACCAATTCTAAGACCAAAGTTTCTTTTTCTCACCAATCTGAAATCTGGATGTGCTATATAATTTCCTCTGTGGCATAGATTAATTGCTAGTGTCTTAAGGATCCAAAATAATGATATGTCTTACAATCAAGGCATTAGATTGGGTGAAACACCATAGCTATTTCTTCCTGTGGGTTATAGCAAATAACATTTGAAAACCTCTGACCCAACAGTCTCAACTCCTTTGAGAATTAGGAGCCAATCAGGAAAACAACAATCAGAGTAGCTGCCAAGTCTCTTATCAAATGATAGGTTATAAATTTCTCATTGCTTTGAAAATAATCAGTGATCCTAAGTCCATGGCCATGGGGTCAGGCCTCAGGACAGATTCTAGGCCACAAAAAAATGAGTCTAATGAGTGATACTGGAGAACTTTAGACTCTGGTCGAAAGCTAGGAAATGTCCACAGATTTACCAAACAAGGTCAAATAAAATATCGTTAGGACAGGGATTCCTGATACGTGCATTATAAAGTTGTTTAGAGGGGCGCCTGGGTGGCTCAGTCAGTTAAGCATCTCCTTTGGCTCAGGTCATGACTCCAGGGTCCTGGATCAAGTACTGCATCATGCTCCCTGCTCAGCAGGGAGTCTGCGTTTCCCCCTACCACTTCCCCGCCTCATGATCTTTCTCCCTCTCTCAAGTCAATAAAATCTTTTTTTTTTTTTTGGTTTTTTTTTTAAGATTTTATTTGTTAGAGAGAGAGAGAAAGAGAGAGCACAGGCAGACAGAGTGGCAGGCAGAGGCAGAGGGAGAAGCAGGCTCCCTGCCAAGCAAGGAGCCCGATGTGGGACTCGATCCCAGGATGCTGGGATCATGACCTGAGCCGAAGGCAGCTGCTTAACCAACTGAGCCACCCAGGCGTCCCGAGTCAATAAAATCTTAAATAAAGTTGTTTAGAGAACTCTGTCATAGAACATGAGTGGCAACCACATGACTAACTACAAATAGCCCATAAACAGGTGAAATCTTGTTGCAGTTTCTCTCAAAGATAACATGCTTTTGTCACAAAGCAGGAGAGACAAGCTCTAGGACTCACTGGGGTCAGGTAGCTGGTATAAATGTCTCTGGTAAGCTAAGATGACAGAAACTTGAATTTTGCTGAAATCTTCCAATTACTAAAAGAAGATAACTTGAAAATGTTTTAAATCCATTTTTGCCACATGATCTTAGCCAAAAGGCCAAGAAGTGATTAAATCCATTTGTTGAATGGACAATACATCCGAATGACTCACAATTCATCCATCGAACAGACTGTGTATGTATGTGTGTGTATGTGCCACCTATGACAACATGAATGGACTAGAGAGTATTATGCTAAGTAAAATAAGCCAGAGAAAGACTAACATATAATTTTACTTAGACATGGAAACTAAAAACAAAGAAAAAGGGGTGCCTGAGTGGCTCAGATGTTTAAGCGTCTGACTTTGGTTCAGGTCATGATCTCAGGGTCCCAGGATCGAACCCCACATCGGGTTCCAGCCCTGTACTGGGCTCCCTGCTCAGCAGGGACTCTGCTTACCCACTCCCTCTCCCCCTGCTCATGCTCTCTTTCTGTATCTCTGTCGTAAATGAATAAATAAGATCTTTAAAATTAAAATTTTAAATTAAAAAAAATTAAAGTAAAAACAAAAAAACAGACTCAAATACAAATGGTTTCAAATTTAAATTACAAAAGGAACCCAGCAGGGACACCTGGGTGGCTCAGTTGGTTGAGCTGCTGCCTTCCGCTCAGGTCATGATCCCAGGGTCCTGGGATCCCACTCCTTGCTCAGCAGGGAGCCTGCTTCTCCCTCTGCCTCTGCCTGCCACTCTGTCTGCCTGTGCTCACTCTCTCTGACAAATAAATAAATAAAATCTTAAAAAACAACAACAACAAAAGGAACCCAGCAGAAGTCTCCCTCTCTCCTCATCCCATGCCCAAGAAAACCAACATAGCCGTTTCTTGTGTATCTTTCCAGATATACACTGTGTACAAAGAAGCTGATACATATTTGAGGGTACAGTCATCCTCCTCCTGATCTCAGTAGCATATTATACATGCTGTTCTAGGACCTGATTTTTGTTGTTTTTGCCAGTCCATCTTGCAGGTTGCTCATCATCAATATATAAAGAGCTTCTTCCTTTGATTAAATAGTATTTACTCTATGATTTATCATAATTTATTTAACTAGTCCCCTATAGATAGATGTTTAGGTTGTTCTATTATAAACAATGTCACTGAATAATGTTGCACACATGTCACTCAGACATGTACTAAATAATTGGAAGATAATTATATTTGCATTTATAATTTTGCTAGACAATGCCAAGTGGTCCTCCAAAGAAATGCTATCAATTTACAGTCCCGCCAGGAATTCGTAAGCATATTCTTTACCTCTTCAACAAGAGCATACATTCAAACTTTCTGACCTCTACCAATCTGATAAAAAGTGGTACTCCAATATTGTTTACCTTCTTCTTATAAGTCGAGCATCTTCTCCAGGCTAAGGGTGTTCCCTAGGAATTATCAGTTAATAGCCCAAACTCAATGTTCTATTGGGTCTTTTGTTCACTTTGTTTCACATATTAGGAAAATTCGCAACCACCTCCACCTGTGTGCTCCTCCCAGACCCCACACAGAAACCACTGTCAGTTTTACCATATACATACATACGTTTATATGCTATTCTTGAACAACACATTGTGTTTTCCCTTGAGCTTTAAAAAAAATAAAAGCAACATAAAGCCAAGTCTACTGTGACTTTTTTTACTCAAGGTTTGATTTCTGGGGTTTGATCCTTTTTTATCCCATGTAGCTGTAGTTCTGCTCTTTTGAGTCCACAATTTTGTCCACACCCCAAATTATTCTATGTCCACTTCCTTTTTTGACCTGTCAGCAGGGTCTGACATTGTCACTCCCTCCTTCTTAAAACACTTCCTGCAACGGGATTCCAAAACACCACACCCACCTGGTTTTCTCCCATGTCAGTGGGTGCTCCTTCTTAGTCTCCATGGCTGACTCTTCTGCATCCTGACATTCTATAAATGTTGGTGAAAGGCCCATGACCTCATCCAGGACTATGGTTTTAAATAACAAGCTGATGACTCCCACATTTCTCTCTCCAATGCAGCTCACTCACTTGATTCCAGATTTAAATAATCAACTGCCTTCTTTGCCTGTCTACTGGGACAGCTAACTACCATTTCAAATTCTGGATTTCCCCTCCTCCTCAAATCTGCTTTTCCTAAAGTACTCCCCACAGAGGAAAGGGGCAACTTCTTTCTTCCATTTGAAAAATCAGCCTAACTTAATCCCTGTAGATGTATGCTGCCTAAGCTCAAAATTTCGGCTCTACCAGCTGCCGCTCCTGCAGTGTCTCCTAAAAATTTCCCTCCACAGGATGTCTGGGTGACTTGGTCAGTTAAGCATCTGCCTTGGGCTCAGTTCATGACCCTGGAGTCCTGGGATCAGGTCTTGCATTGGGCTCCCTGCTCAGTGGGGAGCCTGCTTCTCCCTCTCCAACCCCACTTGTGTTCTACTTCTCTCTCTCTCAAATAAATAAAATCTTTTATAAAAAAAAAAAGTCCCCTCTCTATTGGATCATTCCATCAGCAGCTGTGCACCAGTACTGCCCATCTTTACAACAAAAACACTTTGCTCCCTCATCACCATCCAGATTATCTATTTCTCAACTCCCTTTATAGCAAAACTCCATCAGAGCTGCTGTATCTGCAGTTTCCAATTTCTTTCTTTAGCCCCCATCTCTTCAAAAATAACAAAGAACACAGAATAGTGTACCGAAGACCTATGCATCCACCACCCAGATTTAACAAACAGAAAACATTTTGCTTTATCTGTTCCAGCTCTTCTCTTCTGGTGAAATGCAGCTGAATTTTCCTTTGAAATTTTTCCCTGATTACTTTCTGGTCCCATTTCCCTACCTTCTGTACTCTACCAGAGGCAGTCCCTGTTACAAAGATGTTGGCTGTTCTTTGTGCCATATTTTTATATTTTTACCATTGTATGTTCAATCATAGTAGATTGTATTACTGTGTTTTCAAATCTTTATATTAAAGGCATACTATCTGTATTGTTAGAGCTGCCTTATCTTCATTCATTGTTCCATTTAAAACTTCTCCACTCTGATTCTTTTCACCTGGGGTACAGTACATTCTACAGTATGAATAAAAACCACTTTTCGTGGTTTTTAGCTTTCCAGCCACTTCACTCTCCGTACTATAAACAATTTCAAAGAAGTGCCCAGATTCGAGTGCTTAATGCACCCTCATTCACCCACTTTCCAGTTTTAACACTGGAAAGTCCAATATCCTAGGAAATCCCTCCCTCTCTGGGCAAACTGGGGCTAGTTGGTCATCCCATCTCATGTATATACATGTGCAGAAGATTCCCCCATGCAAAGGTTCCCAAACTTTCTCAGTTCATGGTGCCCTTAGTGTCTTAGGAACGTTTATTGCATTGCTCCTACACCAAAAGAAATATCTCAGAGTTCCATTTACTCAAGCAGTTAGGTCTAAGCTCAGTATTATTATCTAAATAACTTATTGGCCACTCAGGGTGAAAGAACTTACACAAACTGAAAGACAACTAATATTTTTATTTCATTCTTAAAGAACCATAATTACTTACTAATGGGATGTACGCACTTGTTGGGCTCTGCATGACTTTTCAACCTAGAATACCTAAGTACTTGCTTTTTAATCTCAGCAACCCTCTAAAACCTAGCTCCCCCAAGATAGGTTATCATTGAAAAGAATGCAGCATAATCTAATTGTGGAAACCATAAACAACCTTGAGCTAGTGGCTCCCACAATTAAGTATAGCTGTATGACTTCACTGTGGCCCACTGGTTTGGGGACCACAGCATTAAGGTATATATGCAGATGTGAAACTGTCAGATCATGGGATAAACATGTCTTTAACTTTACTAGGAAGCACACATTGCTCTCCAAACAAGTAGAATTAATCTGCTCTCATCAGTGGTGTATGGAAGTACCCGTTGCTCCAAATCCCCAAGTATAATCAATATTGCCAGGTCATTTATGTGTTCTCTGATGAAATTAAAGTGGATAATCCTGGGACGCCTGGGTGGCTCAGTTGGTTAAGCGGCTGCCTTCGGCTCAGGTCATGATCTCAGCATCCTGGGATCGAGTCCCGCATCGGGCTCCTTGCTCAGCAGGGAGCCTGCTTCTCCCTCTGCCTCTGCCTGCCACTCTGTCTGCCTGTGCTTGCTCCTGCTCTCTCTCTGACAAATAAATAAATAAAATCTTAAAAAAAAAAAAAGTGGATAATCCTAAAAGATTTTAACACATATTCCAAATTTTCCACTTTGGACACCATATATGTTAAATGCTCCTCCAGATGTAAAACATGATTAAAATAAAACATTTAGGGATGCCTGGGTGGCTCAGTTGGTTAAGCGGCTGCCTTCGGCTCAGGTCATGATCCCAGTGTCCTGGGATCGAGTCCA
>ML108224.1:0-14916 GCA_003697995.1 Taxidea taxus jeffersonii | reverse complement strand
TGCCTTCGGCTCAGGTCATGATCCCAGTGTCCTGGGATCGAGTCCCATATCGGGCTCCTTGCTCGGCAGGGAGCCTGCTTCTCCCTCTGCCTGTGCTCACTCTCTCTCTCTTTCTGACTAATAAATAAATAAAATCTTAAAAAAATTAAAAAAAAAAAATAAAACATTTAATGCTATCCTGGGCTAATGGGAATTCATGGAAATCTCCAAGGCACCTATTCTTCTAAACGAGGAAACTGAAACCTGAGCTCGAAGCAGAAAGTAAACATGAAATGCAGAGTTGCACCCTGTCCAAGGGACTAGGAGCACCTCTAGCGAGGGCACAAAACCTTTAAAGGTGTGCCTGAGAGGTGCTGGAGTTCAGCCAGAGATTCCTGCACTCGCCCTGTGACCCCGAAGAGAGCTGCAGTGGTCCACATGAGTAATAATCCTCCCTAAAGAAAAGTATTCCCTATTGATGCTCCCAGGAGTCCCACAAATGGGACTCCTGGATTAAGAGTCAACAAATGAACTAAGACTTCAAACACAAACAAGCCCCCATGAGTGACCGTCAACAGAAGCAACCCAAGGAGTGACCCCCCCAAAAGACATCAGGCATTGGAAGTATTAGGTACAAAATGTAAAACAACCGCCTGAAATGTTTAAGGAAATAGAAGATGGAATCACAAGAAGAAACAAGCGAAGATTCTGTCAAATAATCAGCCAGATTTGGGCGCTCAAATGGATTCACCACCTATAAATCTTCCTTAAATGAATTTCTAAAGGATATACTTCAGGAAGAAAGAAAATGAACCCAGGAAAATGGGCTGGCATTCAAGAAGGAATGGAGAAGAAAATGGTAATTACATGAATAAATAGAAACAAACATGGATTGTAACTTATTATGATAATGTTCTAACTTGGGGACACCTGGGTGGCTCAGTCGATTAAACACCTGACTTTTGATTTCAGCTCAGGTCATGATCTCAGGGTTGTGGGATTGAGTCCTGCTTCCAGCTCTTGCTCAGAGGGGAGTCTCCTTGAGACTCTTCCTCTCCCCCTGTCCCTCCCCCTAGTCATGCTCTCTCTCTCTCAAATAAAGAAATCTTGAAAAAAAAAAAAAAAAAGTACTGAAGTGAGGAATGATCTATCAGTATTATTCCTCAACTGTTAACCTACTGAATGACTATAGTTTCCAAGTGCCTTTCAGATAATCATTCAGGTTCCACATCCTTTAAGGGGCGCCTGGGTGGTTCAGGTCCTGATTTTGGAGTCCTGGTACCGAACCCCACATCTGGCTTCCTGCTCAGCAAGGAGTATGCTTCTCTCTCTCCCTGTGCCCTTCCTCCACTGCTCATTTTCTCTCTCTCTCAAATATTAAAGATTACAATATTTGTGTAATATTGTAATTTGTGGGGTTTTAAAAAAAGGACTAGGCATTACCTAGAATACTGCTTGCCACCCTAGTGTGTACCAACACATGTGAAGGAAGTGTGTTAAACTGATGTCTTAATTGAGAAGAAAACCAAGGGGCAGTGGAAGGGTAATTTGAGGCAATTTAAGAACACACAAATATTTTTATATAAACAATGTTAAGCAATATACAAAAAATAAAGAAAAGAAATAAATGTTAAGCAAAAGCAGCACTTAGGTGGGGGAGAAAGAAATGGGAATTAGTGGAATGGAAGAAGGTAATGGAAATTAGTGTTTCGAGGTTCTTTGATTCATCACGGAGTAAAAATAAGCTTTTTTAAAATTAACTTTAGGCTATTGCATATGTATAAAATTTCACGAGTAACCATGAGAAAAAGAATTATGGGATGTCTACCCTCTAGATCAGTAGGGGGGACAAGTATGTTAGACTCACATACTAAACTAAAAATCAAGCAAACACAAGGGCCATAAAGGAAGGAAATAAAGCAAAGAAAAATAGGGGTGCCTGGGTGGCTCAGCGGGTTAAGGCCACTGCCTTCGGCTCGGGTCACGTTCCCAGGGTCCTGGGATCGAGCCCCGCATCGGGCTCTCTGCTCTGCGGACAGTCTGCTTCCTCCTCTCTCTCTGCCTCTCTGCCTGCTTGTGATCTCTGTCTGTCAAATAAATAAACAAAATCTTTAAAAAAAAAAAAAAAAGAAAAGAAAAATAAAGAGCACAAAACAAAATGGCAAAAGGGCAAATATAGCAATAGTCATAACAAATACAAATTGCCCTCATTTACCAGTAAAAAGATTGATAATGTCATACTAAATAAAAAAAAACAAAACCCAGCTATATCCTATCTAAAAGAGACCCACTTAAAACATAAAGGCCCAGAAAGGTTAATAGAAAACAGTCTGAAGGGGGCACATGGGTGGCTCAGTGGGTTAAGCCTCTGCCTTCGGCTCAGGTCATGATCTCGGGGTCCTGGGATCGAGCCCCGCATCGGGCTCTCTGCTCAGCGGGGAGCCTGCTTCCTCTTCTCTCTCTCTGCCTGCTTCTCTGCCTACTTGTGATCTCTATCAAGTAAATAAAAAAAGAAAATAGTCTGAAGGAGGTATACCAGGCCAATACGCAGCAAAAGAATATTCAAGTACCTACATAAATTCCAGACAAAACGAACTAACACAAAAAAAGCACTACTTGGGATGGTAGGTTCACTAAAGAGTGCTTAAAAGCATTTTGTCTTATTTCTTCTATATATTTCACCACAATTCTAAAATCATATGCCTCTACCCAAGTTGTGTCAAAATAAAGCAAAACTGGCACTACAGAACAGACAGGCAGGCCCGCCGCAGTAACGTGACCAATGGACAGCTCATCTCAGATACCAGCAGGTCAAGCAGACAGATTTAGTGGAGACACAAAACAATTGAACACAATTATGCTTAACTGAGAGAAATATTTAGAACCCTGCATTCAACAAGTGCAGAACATTTATTCTTCATTAAGCACACACAGTATCTAGGAGAGTCCAACTGTCATTAAAAAAGTTTACCAGAGGGGCGCCTGGGTGGCTTAGTCGGTTAAGTGTCCGACTCTTGATCTCAGGGTTGGTGAGATGGAGCCCTGGGTTGAGCTCCCTGCTCAGCATGGAATCTGCACGAAGATTCTCTCCCTGTCTGCACCGCCCTCAACCAGGCACACACACTCTCTCTCCCTAAAAAATAACTAAGTCTTTAAAATTAAGGAAAAAAGAAAGTTTACTAAAGACCAAGGCATAACCCAAGTCTCAAAAGATTTCATATCAGTATTGTAGGGGCGCCTGGGTGGCTCAGTTGGCTGGGCGTCTGCCTTCGGCTCAGGTCATGATCCCAGGGTCCTGGGATTAAGTCAACATTTGGCTCCCTGCTCAGCAGGGAAGACTGGTTCTCTCTCTGCCTCCTGCTCTTGCTCACTCTCTCTCTCTCTATCTCTCTCAAATAAATAAAATCTTTAAAAAAATCAGTATTGTAGTCAATATTCCTTCTCAGTTCCTTGCACAAAATGAACCAGATGTCAGTAACAAAAGGACAAATTTTAAAATCCCAACACAGAAATTTAGAGACATAGTTCTAACACATATAAGAACAATAGAAATTTTAGAACTCTTAGAACTGAAGGATAAAAATGTTCCACGTTAAAAAGTGAAGGACAAAGTGAAAGCAGTGCTCAGAAGGGATTATAGCTTTAAAAATGCTTATATTTTTAAAAAGATAGAAAACAATGAGCTAAGTACCTACGTGAAACAGCTGGGGAAAGAAAAGTAGCATAAACACCCCCAAAATGAAGACAAATGGAAACAAGAGTCAAAATTAACGAAACCAAAAACAGATAGTGGAGAGGATTAACAAAAGTAAAAACAGGTTCTTGGGACGCCTGGGTGGCTCAGTTGGTAAAGCGGCTGCCTTCGGCTCAGGTCATGATCCCAGTGTCCTGGGATCGAGTCCCACATTGGGCTCCTTGCTTGGCAGGGAGCCTGCTTCTCCCTCTGCCTCTGCCTGCCACTCTGTCTGCCTGTGCTCGCTCTCTCTCTCTCTCTAACAAATAAATAAATAAAATCTTAAAAAAACAAAAAACAAAAACAGGGTCTTAACTGAAGACACCACTGGCAAGACTGATAAAGAGTAAAAGAAGAGGGGTCCCTGGGTGGCTCAGTGGGTTAAAGCCTCTGCCTTCGGCTCAGGTCATGATACCAGGGTCCTGGGATCCAGCCCCGCATGGGGCTCTCTGCTCGGCGGGGAGCCTGCTTCCTCCTCTCTCTCTGCCTGCTTCTCTGCCTACTTGTGATCTCTGTCTGTCAAATAAATAAATAAATCTTTGGAAAAAAAAAAAAAGAGTAAAAGAAGAAAGCCACAAATATCAGAGATAAAAGGGGCATTGCTATCGATCGACTGGGTATTTCACATGATTAAAGAGGCAATGAACCCTGGGCCAAGAAATGTGAAAATAAATTTTTATTTTTCTTCCACAGAGAAGCCAGTTTTCTCTGCATTATTTACCAAACAGCCCCTTCATTCCACACGGATTAGCAATGGCTTTTTTGTCACCTGTCTAGTTTCCCTGCATATCTGGTTCTGCCTCCAGGTTCTCTCTTCTATCCCAGTGGTCTGTCTATACATAGAATTTTTGATATTGCTATACGATTAAATATTCTAAGCTTACAACACAAATCCTCTCAAATATCTGCAGAGCTCACTCTCTCTTATGTCCCCCAAGTGTCTACATAACAATCAGCTTCCCAGAGGGGACATCTCTATACATCTGTTTTAAAACTGTTTTTAAACGGTTTTTAAACTGCTCAGGTCATGATCTCAGGGTCCTGGGATCGAGCCCCGCATCAGGCCCTCTGCTCAGAGGGGAGCCTGCTTCACCCCCGATTTCTAGCTACTTGTGATCTCTCTGTCAAATAAATAAGTAAAATCTTTAAAAAAAAAAACAAAACTGCAAGCTCCACTCCTGCCCCGGGACACTCCCTATATCCTTTGTCCCCGCATTATTTTTCTCCATAGCAATAGTCACGTAACATATTTTATTTCTGGTAAACATTCCACTGAAAAGTAACCATCGCACAGAAAAGTATGCAAAGCTTAGGGATATAAAACAGCTCAATAAATTTCCTGAAATGAACACACCCTATAACTGGTGCCCTCATCAAGAAACAAGATGGGGCCAGCACTCCAGGAGTCCCCTTCTTGCTACCTCTGGTTCTGAGCACCTAGAACACCGCACGCGGGAGGGTGTGCACTATCCTGACTTCTGACACCACAGGTCAGTTTCGACTGTTTTTGAACTTTATACAAATAGGATCATAAAGTAGTACAGTATGTAGTTTCTCGATGTTTATTGTCTGTCTCCAACTAGCACATAAGTTCCAAGGAGGCAGAGATTTTTAGTTCTTCTGTTCAATACTGAATCTGTAGTCCTTAAACACACAGAGCCCAGCACACAGTCATAAAATTCATACCTTCAATAAAACTGGAACATGAAGTTCCTTACCTTGACCCTTAACTGCTCCATATTAGTTCTGTGGTTGGTTGGCATCAGCAGCTCATTTCTTTTTATTGCTGAGTGGTAGTACATGCATGGTATACCACAATTTGTTTGACAGTCACTTGGGCTGTTTCTAGTCTTTGATGACTTCAAATAAGGCTGGGAGTCCACCTGCTTTCAACTCTTTCAGGTAAATAACCAAGGAGTGAAATCTTACATCTCACTTTAATGGGGATGTTTTTCACATCTTACCACCAAGTATGTTTCATTTTAAGTTGTTGCCCTATGTTCCTTTGTTTACATTTCTTCACTACAATTTATCTTGAAGTCCATATACATTTTTTTTTTTAAGATTTTATTTATTTGACAGAGAGAGACACAGAGAGAGAGGGAACACAAGTCGGGGAGAGGGAGAAGCGGGCTTCCCGCTGAGCAGGGAGCCTGATGTGGGGCTTGATCCCAGGACCTGGGATCATGACCTGAGCTGAAGGCAGAGGCTTTAACCCACTGAGCCACCCAGGCGCCCTCCATATACATTTTTATAAATTGCCTTAATCCTCTTTGAAAGAAGTTAAGATAAGAATATTTAAAGGGGGGGCACCTGGCTGGCTTAGTTGGTGGAGCATGTGACACCTGATCTCCAGGTTGTGAGTTCAGGCCCCATGTTGGGTGTAGAGATGAATTAAAAATTAAAAAAAAAAATCTTAAAAAAAAAAAAGGCCAGCAAAAGAAATGTCCTTGACCTCTTAATTCTAGCTCTTCTTCAAGTGCATCAAGTGAAGGGGTGGCTCTTCACACACAAGATTCTTTTGGACCTTACCTTATTATTAATAATAATAGTATTAGTAATGAAGTAATGATGATAATAATATTATTAGCATAATATATTAGTAATAACAGTACCTAATTTTTTTTATTTATTATGCCAGTTATTATAAGCATGTCTGCAGTAATATAACTCAATTTAAATAACATCTCAATGACATAAGTAAATTCTATCATTCCCACTTTACGTGAAGAAACTGATATATCTAGAGATAAAAAATACTCAAGTTCTCCAATATAGCAAATGGCAGAACTAGCTTTTGGGCCAAGATCTTTTTCACAGGAAAGTCAATGATCTTATTTACCATGTGATACTTTGCTCAGAGGTTCATGCCTTCCCGGAAGAAATGGACAGTAAGATGTCAACCTGTCATCTCTGAAAGTGAGAACATGTGTAAAGAGAGATGGATGGGTCAATGAAGAATTCTCCTTATACATGTCCCTTTGTAAAGCACTGAAAATTTAAAAATGAAAAAAAAATATGCATGACCCAGACCTTCTGGAAGAAAAGTGCATGTCACTGTCATCTACCCTCATGTCTCACCTGCCTGGGTGGGATAGATGATGAAATAATCACTGAACGTGGGCAGCCTCCTCTTCTCAGCTACATCATCAGACTCCATGGGTTCATCGTCTGTCTCGACACCGCTATCCCTTTTCTCTGTTTGTTGAAGAACAAAAATACAAACCACAGCAATACACCACAGACACCAGAAGCCCTCACTCCAACTCCCAAGGAGCTTGTATCTCCACAAGAGGCAGAAATATCCGCAGAAGCTACAGAGGTTGGATGTCGGCCCCACAGGCCACCTGGCAACCCATGGATGGTGCAACCCTTGGAGACTGCACACACCTCTCTCAGACATGAGGTCCCTTGGCCCCCTCATGACGTGAGTGACTTAGACCCTTCCTCAGCCCAAGCCCCCCTTCTATCCCTTCCTCCCAGCCAAAAGGCTCTACTACACTACACAACTAAAGTCACATCAGCTGAGGGGCCTCCAATTTTAAGAGTCTCATGCTCTACCGACTGAGCTAGCCGGGCACCTGGGGCCTCCAATTTTAAAGAAACAAACAGGGGTGCCTGGGTGGCTCGGTCGTTAAGCTTCTTCCTTCAGCTCAGGTCATGATCCCAGGGTCCTGGAATTGAGCCCCACATTGGGCTCTCTGCTCCATGGAAAGTCTGCTTCTCCCTCCCCCTCTCCCTGTGCTTGTGTTCCCTCTCTCACTATGTCTCTCTCTGTCAAATAAATAAATAAAATCTTTTTTTAAAAAAAGAAACAAATATTTTAAACTTCTTTTTCTTTTCCTAATCATCCATATGAGAATTTCTTAGAAACATGACTGTTGGGACACCTGGGTGGCTCAGTTGGTTAAGTGGCTGCCTTCGCCCCACGTCATGATCCCAGCGTCCTGGGATCGAGTCCCACATCGGGCTCCTTGCTCGGCAGGGAGCCTGCTTCTCCCTCTGCCTCTGCCTGCCTCTCTGCCTGCCTGTGCTCGTTTGCTCTCTCTCTAACAAATAAATAAAATCTTTAAAAAAAAAAAAAAAAAAGAAACATGACTGTTACAAAGAAGTCTTCACTTACCTCCTCTGCAGGCCTGGATGATAAAGATCTTTGGTTTCTCCTGCAGTGCTGGACAATTTTTATTATTAAACATTTCAAAAATGTCCTCCAGACTGACTTTTTCACCATCTTCCATTTTAATAAAGCCTTTCTCTCCATGGGACATAAGGGTAACAAGGCAACAGCCAACATCATCTTTACTTTCATTGAGTCCATCACGAAATGATCTTATTTTCTCAATTAACTCCTGTAAAATAGGATAACATATTCAAAAGAACTGGAGGTAAAGAAAAACCAGAAATGCTAGAGACAGCCCCTTTCCTAGGCAATCCGAAGACACGGCAAATATGAAAAGAAATCACATCTCAAACAGGATTAGTATGAGATAAATACCAATTCCTTAACTTGTCACTTCCCTTTCAGTTGCTCTCAGTATATATGCTGCCAAAGCAAGCACTCTTTCAGTTGCTCTCAGAATTCATATGATTTCTTCTTGTGCCACTGGTTCTTTTTTTTTTTTTTAAAGATTTTATTTATTTTATGACAGACAGAAATCAAAGTAGGCAGAGAGGCAGGCCGAGAGGGGGGTAGGGAAGCAGGTTCCCTGCTGAGCAGAGAGCCCGATGCAGGGCTCGATTCCAGGACCCTGGGATCACGACCTGAGCAGAAGGCAGAGGCTTTAACCCACTGAGCCACCCAGGTGGCCCCCATTGGCTCTCTTTTGACAGAATTAGGGCATTTCCAATTCTCTACCACAAAATACAACAGAATGATAGCTCCCCAAGGGGCTAGTGTATGTAAGTTTTATATTATTAACTTGCTTTAACATATAAAAATTGTTATTCTCTAAAACTAATGCCCTCAAAAAGCTAGAAATGGGAGGGAATGGAAGTGTCTACCAATAATATACACCTGCCAGAACCTATGGGGAGACGTCATCAGAATCAAGCCCCCAGAGAGAGAAGCAAGGCAGGAATGGCCGCTATCACTGCTCCCGTGCCCCTCATAGCCAATATACCAGCTCCTCACTTCAATAAAGTGAGTAAAAGTTAAATGAAGTCCACCTCACACTGGTCAGAATGGCTAAAATTAACCATTTAAGAAACAAAAGATGTTGGTGAGAATACAGAGAAAGGGGAACCCTCTGTTGGTACATTAGGTACAGTACAGTATAGTAGGAACATTCCTACTGTTGGTAGGAATGCATATTGGGCAGCCACTCTGGAGAACAGTATGGAGGGTCCTCTAAAAGTTAAAATAGAACTACCTTATGACTCAGCAATTGCACTACTATGTATTTATCGAAAGGATACAAACTCAGTGATCCAAAGGGGCACGTACACTCCAATGTTTATAGCAACGATGTCCACAATGGCCAAACTATGGAAAGAGCCCGATGTCCATCGACAGATGAAAGGATAAAAAAGATATTATATATGTGTGTGATGGAGTATTACTCAGCCATCAAAAAGAATGAAATCTTGCCATTTGCAACGACGTAGATGGAACTAGAAGGTATGATGTTACACAAAATAAGTCAGTCAGAAAAAGAATTATCACATGACTTCACTCATAAGTGGAATTTAACAATCAAAACAGATGAACATACGGGAAGGGAAGGAAAAATGAGATAAAAACAGAGAGCAGCAAAACCAAAAAAGACTCTTAATCATAGGAAATAAACTGGGGGTTGCTGGAGGGAGGTTGGTGGGGGGATGGGTAGCTGGGTGATGGGCATTAAGGAGGGCACCTGATGTAATAAGCACTGGGTGTTACATGCAACTGATGAATCACTGAACCCTACCTCTGAAACTAGTGATACACTATATGTTAATTAAACTGAATTTACATCAAAAATTTTTTTTTTTTAAGATTTTATTTATTTGACAGAGATCACAAGTAGGCAGAGAGGCAGGCAGAGAGGGAGAGAGGAGAAAGCAGGCTCACCGCCGAGCAGAGAGCCCGATGTGGGGCTTGATCCCAGCACCCTGAGATCATGATCGGAGCTGAAGGCAGAGGCTTTATTAACCCACTGAGCCACCCAGGTGCCCCCAAAAACATTTTTTAAATGAAGTCTAAATATGGGAGACAAAGAGCTAAAATTCATTACTTACAAATACCATGACTATCTGACTATCTAGAAATATAAAATAATCAACCAAGTAACTACGGAGCTAGAGACCAGACATCTGACCAGACACAAGATTAACTCACAAAGATCTAATGCTTCCCCTGACCAGTTACCTGGCAACAACGATTTATCTTTTTTAATGTTTTTTAAAGATTTTATTTATTTGAGAAAGAGACAGAGAGACTACAGAGAGTGTGAACGTGAGTAGGGAGAGGGGCAGAGGAAGGAGCAGACTCCCCGGTGAGCAGGGACTTGATCCCAGGACCCTGAATTCATGACCTTAGCTGAAGGCAGACACTTAACTGAGGCACCCAGATGCCCTAGCAACAATCACTTAAACCACATAACAAAAAGGAGTCCTGTTCATGGTCACACCCAAACAAGGACAATACCTAGGAATAAACCTAAGAAACACACATTATCTAAATGAAGAAAAGGAAAGCTTTAGGGAAGAGGCAACATACACCATGACAAGCCCATGCTTCTGTTAATACTATTAATTTGCCAATTCTCTCCAAATGAATCTCAATTCCATGTCATGGCAATCAAACTCCCAAAGGATTTCAGTGGAATTTAACCAGATTATTCTCAAGCTCACAGGGAACAGATGATGTTCAAGAAGTGTCAAGAATATTCAGAAGTCAAAAAGTGGGGGGGGAGGAGGTCTAGGTCTTATCAGACATCAAAATGTTCTAAAAAAAAAAAAATCACAGTGAGTGAAACAGTAATTTACTGGCAGAAGTATAAACAAATATATGAATGGAATATTTTAGATTCCAGAAACCAATCGAATTGTATACAGGACTTTATTTCACGATAAAGGTAGAGTTTCAAATATGTGGGGGAAGGACACATCATTCAGTAGATGCTGAGACAGCTGACTATCGATCTGGACATAAGGTAATACCTCTTACCTCACACTTACCAAAAAAATAAAATTCCAGAGACTTAGAAAGGAAACCTTAAATTATACAAATAGTACAGAAAAATAATTTAAACATTTTTTAAGTTGGGAAGGCATGGGATTTGATCAAGACATCGAAACCAAGAAGCTGCCAAGAAAGACTGACAAGTTTCCTCACAAAAAAATTAAGAAAGACTTCTATATAACTTAAGACAACAACAACAACAAAAAATCAAAAGACAAGTAACAGAAACAAGAGAAAAGTATTTGTACTACATTTTATAAATGAACAAAGTCCAAGAAAATAACTCTAAAAGCAGGAAAATGGTGACCCAATAGGAAAAAGGGCAAAGGAAACATAACGGACAATTTACAGAAGGAAAATAAGGGCCAAAAGATGTCTAACCAAATTAAGAATCTGGAAAACTAAGAACAATGAAATACTTTTGCCAGTAAAACTGCTAATATTTACAAATAAACTAAATGTTGCCAGGATGCAGGAAAAGCAGCCACTGGAGGCCCCTAAGAGAATAAACGAAAGGAACATTGACAGTATCTGCCATCTGATTCAAAACCATGCGATATGTAAGAGATTCTGGTACCATCCTTGGGGAAAGTGAAAGAGTCTATTTTTACCTCTGAAATTATAATAAAATCAAAGCTTACTGGGCACTTGCTATTCTGGGCATTTTGACACAGGAGCTCATTCATTATCACCACAGCCCTCCAAGACAAGTCACTCTCATCAACCCCAATTCGGGGAGAGGAAAGTAGTCCATTTCTGGCAGGGCTGCTGAAAACTATGGACATTTGGAGCCAGAAAATCCTTTGCTGTGGGGGCTCTTCCCCTACTAGAGGCCAGTAGTACCCTCCAGCTGAGACAACCAGAAATGTCTCCACACATGGCCAAATGAGGGGGACAAATTACACAACCCCTCCCCACCCCACCTGGAGGGAACCAAATTTAAGGGAACTAGGAAGAGACAGGATTCCCGATCAGGCAATCTATGTGGAATCCACAGCCCCTGCTTCGCTGTTCCTTGACATTCATTAGCAGGGACTCCTGAGATCTAGGAAGGGCTTTCCTATGTTACTATCCCCCAAAAAAGGCTAGGTCTAGGTCAAGACTAAGTTATGGTTCTAAAGTCCCTACCACGGCTCTTCCACATTATTTTTTCAGTATCATCTAGTGAGGTCACAATGCAATTCCTGCCAGGGCTATCAACTCCCTCTCTACACCTCTTCCAGGTTCCAAGTGAATCCCACAAGGACCCACACTGCCAGAATGCAAGAAACCAGCCTCCTGGTGACCTCTCAAAGGGGTTTCCTTGGTCCTTCCTGCTCCCAAAAGCTCTGGAACTTGCCTACTCCAGATTCACGCCTTGTCCTTGGGCCTCCTTGCCCCATCTTGCTTAGAATGCCTTCTTGGGTCCCCTTCCCTCTTCAACTGTGTAGCCCTAGCCAAGACTGCAGCCCAAGAGGTCCCTGCTTGACTGGAAGGGTATCACACACTTAAGATTACAAAAGCATCAGCAAGTTTATGGAGACATTCATGGGATTGCTCAGCAAGTCCTGGTTCTTGCCAGGAATTAAAACCCAATATTTTTATTTTTTTAAGATTTATTTAATTATTTGAGAGAGAGAGAACATGAGCAGAGAGGAGCAGTGAGAGAGGGAGAGAAATCCTAAAGCAGACTCCCCACTGAGCATGGAGTCAGACGCAGGGCTCAATCCCAGGACCCTGAGCTGAAACCAAGAGTCAGATGCTTAACTGACTAAGCCACCCAGGTGCCCCTCCAAAACCCAATTAAAAAAAATAAAATAAGGGCACCTGGATGGCTCAGTGGGTTAAGCCTCTGCCTTCGGCTCAGGTCATGATCTCAGGGTCCTGGGATTGAGGCCCAAGTCAGGCTCTCTGCTCCGTGGGGAGCCTGCTCCCCCCCCCCCACCTGCCTCTTGGCCTACTTGTGACCTGTCTCTCTCTGTCAAATAAATAAATAAAATCTTTAAAAATAAATAAATAAAATAAAATACAGGAAAAATATAAGATCCAAGTTACATTTTTTCATTTTTGTTTTTAATTTTACCATTTTGTTAGGATCGATGCACTGTGTATGCTCAAACTGGCACTGGCCAAGCCACTCCTCCATTAGACAGATGTCCCGGTGAGCCCCAGGTCTGTTCTTCTCCACGCACATGACAAAAGCCTTCCGCTTGCCTCTTAAGTCATAACAGTCCTATTTTCCAAGAAAGCCAAAAATATTTAAACCAAATGAAACTCAGAAATCCAAACACATCACAGATATGAAATAATGAGTTTCTTTCGGGATCAATGGTAAGGTTTCCCAGTTCAGATCAGAGCTGCAACAGTGACTGTCTCTCTTATTAGTCATATAAGGAGGGTCGGGGGAGGCGTGACTGGACTTATCCTTTTTTCAAATATCTTCCTTGCACTAGGACTAGTAGGCCAATCTCAGTTTTAAATTCCAGTGTATAGTTATCACTATCCGTTTAAGGAAACATGGCAGACAGAGAAGTAGAGTAAGCGACCACACAGGGCTGTAGTCATCCAAACCCAGAATAGGGGACATTCTACAGACAACCTGGTTTCCTCAATAAGTAAATAATAAGAAAAAAGCTTAAAGAAGGAAGAAGTATCCTAAGTTAAGAGCCTTAAGACACCAAAGCAATAGGCTATAATTGTGTTGACTTTGTATGAGTCAGCATCCTGATACAAACAAAACACCTGAATTCTGAACACTGAAAAGAAATTTAGAAAAAATAAATTAAAATTAAAAAAAAAAAAAAAACAAAACAACAACAACAAAAAACACCTGCAAAAGACAGGACCCACTCAATGAAATCTGAATTCCAACCGCATCTTTGCACACAGTAAGGAAGTTGTTTTTAGGTAGAATAATGGCACTGCGGTTGTTTTGAACAACCTCTTTCTCATACTAAAGATTTAGAGATTCATACTAAGGTATCTGTAGATGAACACGATAGGTTATCTGGATTTGCTTTAAAATAATTGGGCTGGGGACCAGGCAAAACAAGATTCGCTCTACCTTACTAATTTGCTGAAGCAAGGTCATAAGTACATTGATTGGGCTGGAGTTTGAGAGATTTGTCTTTCTGTTCTATTTTAGTATTTGCTGAAAATTTACATCATAAAACTTAAAATAAGCAAACAAACCCTACAACCAGTAAATTAAATAGCCATCCATCCAAGATCACACAACCTGTCATCCTTGAACCTTCTGTGCCTCATTTTTCTTGATTTATAGAACAGAAATAACAGCAGTGCCTACCTTGTTTGGCTAATGCAGGCACAGCGGTTTTAAATGACTCCTGTTTATCTTTCACAATCATAACAGAAAGCAGTGAGATCTGACTACCTGAGACAACCATACAGATAGTTTCCCTTAACCAACAAGAGCAGCATAAAAAAAATTCCAATGTCAGCTAAAGTGGCTAAGAACCATCATTCCTAACCAGTGTGTAGTGCCGGAGTAAGAGCAAAAATATTTACCAGTTCGCCATCCACACAATCATAGCTTCTCTTTAGAATCTTTCTTGGAATCTCTGAATGAATTTTCATGGAAAGAGAATAAAACAGAAAAAGGGCATTACTGCATTATTTTTTTCCCCTTTTCAATCAATGCACCATCATTCCTGTTTGCAGGAAGCTCTTCCCAGGGAATTCTGTTGTCTCTTACATTTTCAGGTCCAGCAGGCTTCAACCTCATTTTAGAACAGGTTCCCTGGATTATGAACACACCCTCTTTCAAACTTATACAAGGCTAGATACTTAAAAAAGACCTCCCTTAGACCCAGTTAGGTGCAAGGGCAGAAAGACAGGCAAGCAATAATAAGGACAAGGTGTAATTGCTTGATATTACTGCACTTGTACTTCCTGAAGAGGAGAGCCAGACATAATAAAGGGAACTAGTTTTTTTTTTTTTATTTTAACATAATCTCTTAGCATTTAATTCAAATATTTATTGGGTGCATCCAACAGTGGACAGCCATAATCTTGTGTAGTCTGGATGATTCTGGGAAAAAAA
>RCUC01155850.1:0-25621 GCA_003697995.1 Taxidea taxus jeffersonii | reverse complement strand
TCAAGCTTAGACAGTGCTATATGTCAATTCTATCTTTAAAAACTATATAAAAAGAAAAATAGAAAATAAAGTAATACATTTTAATATTAAACAAAAATATAATACTCAGTGTTTGATATATAGAAAAACTCATTTTTTACTTATTTTCATTTTATTAGTATTATTGGAGCTGGATCAACATGGTTGTGTAGGAGTTTGTCAGGTAGAGTATAGATAGAAGGACATAGCTTCTACCTATATATTAATGTCCTTAAGTCTGTGTGTCCTTATAGCTTCCACCTTTCTCCTAAATTTTAGATCTATATTCTCTTCTCAACTTTGTATGGCTCCTCACTCTGGATGACAGCATACAGGCAATAGTTGAGGGAAAGGCAAGAGAGGGATTAGCATAGAAACAAAAGATCAAAATTCTATCTTTGGAGATAGGAGAAAACAGAGATAATAATGTATCATTGATGCCAAAGTGAAGACAGGCTTTAGGGCTAAATGGAGATACCTGTATTGTCAGACTGACTCCTGTGTGTGTTACAGGAAGAGCTTTCCTTCCCTACATTAAGGCACAAGTACACACAAGTGTTAGTTCCTATTTTCTGAAAGTGCAGCTCAAAGTATGTACAATGTACCTATTTATCCCAACCTCTCCTAAAGTGAGGACATTTCATCATTCATGGATCTTGTGGGATTATTTTAGACACACTCCTCATCAGCACCAGTGGTGATTTAAATTTTGCAAACAAAATCAACAACTGGTGAGGGCATTGCTGCTTATATTGCAGAGCTGTGCCATCTGTTTCACAGTGAATTGCAAGATTTCTTAGATGACATATTTCACGATCATTTTATATGTGGGGTTTCCCATCAATCCATCTAGCAGTGTTCTTCTGAAAAAGGCCCTATCTAATGATATAATATGGCCACACATTATTGAAATTAAAAGAACAATGTCCTATAAGCTATATATCCTTTGGTTTGCCACCAGTTCCCTTTCATTTTTCCCTCAGAGGCTATACTACACAGGTTTGTTTCTCCTTCAAACCCAGACTTGATGCCTCTTCCCTCATTCTTACTCATGGGCACTATATTCCACGTGATCAAGAAGGTAAGACCAGAAAACAGCAGGTCTTTCCCGCTTTATCCCCTCCTGCCTAGAGTGTATTTCATCTGTCTATATCCCCTCAGAATTTCCTCCTTCCTTAGTGAAAAAGGATTTCCTTTTCCTATTTGAAGCACTCTACCCTGTGAATTCCAACGCCAAGGTCCTCAGGGACCTGTTTCACCAGTTAGGCTGTCTATTCTTTCCCACTTTCCCATTCCACCTCTTCTTCCTTTTCTTCCTCTCTTTCCCCTATTGTCTTCCCTCTCACTCCCTTTCTTTCCCTCTTCTCCTCTCTCCTGGGCCTTTTCCTAAAATTGATATACATTTTTGTTTTATACAGAGTTAAGTCTCTTCAACCCAGAGTAAGAAAAATGCCTCTCTGTGACCCCATATTCCCCTCTACCTCTACTTTTTTAGTGCCAAACTCATTGACAAATTTCCTGCTATTTACACTCTCTACTTCCTAATAAGCAATTTATTCCTCACCCTACTGTGATCTGACTTTTGTTCCCTGACTCCAATGGAACTGCTCCTACAGAGATCACCAAGGACATCTGTATTTCCAAAGACAATGGATAATTCTGTTCTTATCTGACATAACAGTCTTGAAGCATTTGACCTATTTGATTAGTCTCTCCCCATTCTGAAAACTTCTATCCTCTCTGTGTCTCTGAAAGACCATGTCTCTCTATACTTTGTACCTTCATAGATGTCACTTCCTTTTGGCTTTTATTTGGCTTGATTTTCTTTTCCTGCCCTAGTTTGATAGGTGCCCTCATTCCGGGATACATAGAACAGATTCATTAATTCTGTTTTGTACTTGTACCAGAGCCACCAATATATTCAAGGCTCTTCAATGGTAAGTGTTATGTTCTGAACTCCTGCCTTCCACAAAGACATCTAAACAATGCAGGCCAGACCCCTAGCCAAGGAGAGATACAGAAAAGAATGTAGGAGTGGATCTGTGATTTTAACTACTAATGTAGAATTAAGTCTTTTCTATAAGATGTGGTACTTGTTGGTTCTCCATTCAAGGTCAGTAATGGTAAATGATGATATAACCAGGGACCCTCATAACAGGTAGTTTTTTATGATCTGCATATGGGGTTCAAAACAAGGAGTAGTGGGAGGTGAAAATGGACAAATAGAAAGAATCCTAATCATGAAGATCCTTGTATGTTATGCCAAAGCAGTGACTCCATGAATTATAAACAAAGAAAAAAATGTGTGGAAGTTGTAAAAAGACATATGGCAGGCCTCATAGAAATTGTGAATCATTAGGTCTGAGTTAAGGGTCAGGAAAGAGTTTTCATATAATTTGGAAGAAAACCTCCAGTTAAGAACCATTATGCTAAGGTGTTTGATTTTAGCAGAAAATGTATATAACTAATATCATTACCACCATTTAAAAATCATGATTACCAGTTTCAACAGTGCTCTCAGCACCACTTAGCAATCTACCCATATCTCCCCAATTAGCTTGTACCCACATTCTCTACAAGTTGTAGCCTTGAATACAGACTCTCATTTTCCCTCAACCAAATTCACAAACTATCATGTTTGCATTTATCCTTTCTTTTTTTTTCCCCCCATCCTGTAACTATAGATTCAGTGTCCCTTCTCTTTAGAAGACTCATTTCTCCATATGTGCTGTGAATGCCATTCCCCTGTCAGTCTTTCAGGGACTTCTTTTCTTTGGTAATAACCTCTTAATGCTCAAATCTTCAGACCATTTCTTTTTCCTACTAGATATTTCCTATTAGTATTCAAAGGTGCTACAACTCTGGTAACCTAAAGAAAGAGGAGAAGTGGGTGGAGAAAGAGAAAGAGGGGAGGAAGAGAGAAGAAGGAGAAGTCCCATGCATGACCTGGTAACTCCCTCCAATTACCATCCTTTCTCTTACCGATCTTTTATACCCACATAACTGTAAAAGTTGTCTTCTTCCTATCCCCCATTCTGACTTCTCTCAGAACACTACTAAAACTTCTCTTGCCAAGTTCACAATCACAAATCTGTGCCTAACCATAATAGATAATTCTCAGATCATTTAGAGCCCTCCAAAGTATCCAACATAACTGATCATCCTTGCTCCTTGAATCTTTCCTCCTGGCATTTAGAATTCTAACTTCTTAACAGTTTTTCTCCCATTTCTTTAATTCTTCCTTCACAAAATCCTTTTTTGGCTCATTGTTCCCTACTTAAACTCTACTTATTGGAACTCTCCATGGCACCACCCTGGGGATTCTTTCTTCTCATTATGTATTTGCTAACTTCTTGACCACATCTACTCTCATAATTTTTAAATAATGTCTCAATATCAACAGATCCCAATGTATGTCTTTTATAGACTTCTTCTCGAAGTCTAGACCTATATATCCAACTGTAATCTCAAACATAACTGTATTCTTGCTGTTTTTTTTAATATGCGTCTCAATTCTCTTTGCTTCATGACCCAAAAGCCTGTATATGTCACCCTTAAAAACACTTCATCTGACAGTTTATGTTTATTCTATACACAGATATATCATAAATATATCCACTTCTCTGTGATACTACAGTCACCTTGGTGTCTAAGCCACTGTCTTGCCCTGGTTGGAATACTAAATAATAAAGTCCCCCCCACTTCCAATTTTGACTATCCAAATTCACTATTTTAGAATGCAGCTAGAATAATTTTTATAAACCACAATCAGATTCTGTCATTTCCCTGCTTAAAACTCAATGACAACTTCTTACTACACTGAAGACAAAATCCAACATGGTTCATATGGCCTATTATTCTGTATCATCTAGACTTCCCTCTCTAGTCTCATTGTGTTTCATTTTCTCCCTCATTTGCTATGCAACAGTCATACAGGTCTTTTTTCTATTGCTAAAACATGAAAAGTTCTTTAACCACTTTAGAATGCTCACATAAGGCCCATTCATTCTATCTGGGAAGTTCTTTCTAGCTCTCCTGTTTTCTCTATTATGCCTCCCAACCCTCTGTTCATATTTTGCATTATTAACTCTACTCCTCCGTTAAGGCAAAATAAATGTCACTACTTTTGAAAAGTTTTTTCTTGACTCTCCTCCCTATATGAGGGCTTAAGTATAATCTCTCATCAGATACTTTTCTTTTCCTTTTTGCTTATTATTACAGCTAACTGCTGAATATTGAATTCTGTAGTTACTCCTAGATGAGGAATAAAAGAGGGAAGCTCCTACCAATATTACAGAAATAAATAGGACTACAAGGTAAATTAGGTTATCTAGAAAAAATGGACAAAACCTCAGAAACACCCAAGCTAGTAAAACCAACTTAAAAAGACATAGAGAAATAACTATACATATAACAAATAAAAAAATTAAATTAGTAATTAACTTCTCACAAATAAAAGCCCAGATCTAGATGGCTTCACAGGTAAATTAAATCAGATATTTAAGAATTAACACCAAAAATTCTTCTAACAAACAAACAAAAAAAAGGGAAAACATCCCAACTCTTTCTTTTTAAAAATTTTTTCTAAAGATTTATTTATTTATCTTAGAGAGCTAGAGAGCACCCACATGTGAGCAGGGTGAGAGGCAGAAAGAAAGGGAGAGAGAATCACAAGCAGACTTCAAACTGAGCACAGAGACCCACGAGAGGCTCAACCCAAGAACCCTGAGATCATGACCTGAGCAGAAATCGAAAATTGGCTGCTTAACTGACTGAGCCACCCAGGGGTCCTCAGCTCGTTCTATGAGTACTACACTGATATCAAGACCAGATAAAGATATTACAGAAAACCAGGAACCCTCAAGAGGGGCGCCTGGGTGGCTCAGTCAGTTAAGCGTCCAACTCTTGATTTTGGCTCAGGGATGATATCAGGGTTGTGAGATTGAGCCCCACATGGGCTCAGTGGGGAGTCTGCCTCTTTATCTCTCCCTTTACTCCTCTTCCCACTCATCTGCTCTCTCTCATTCTCTCTCTCTCTCTCTCTCTCAAATAAATAAATAAATCTTAAGAAAAAAAACCTGAATAATTATATTCCATAACTAAAAGGAATTCATCCCAGGGGTAACAGCTGAAAATCAGGCAATGTAATACACCATGCTAATAGAATAAAGGACAAAAATTACATGATCATCTCAATAAAGGAAGAAAAATACACTTGACAAAATCTAACACCCATTTTTGCTAAAACCAACAAAAAATTAAGACTAAAAACAGCTTCCTTAACTTCACAAAAGGCATCTATGAAAAACTCACAGCTCTTATACTTAAAGGAAAAACACTCAATCTTTTCCCCCTAAGATAAGACAAGAATGTCCATTCTTACCATTTTCATTTAACATTGTACTAGAATTTATGACCAGAGTAATTAGGCAAGAGAAACAAATCAAAAGCATACAGACTGGAAACGAAGAAGTAAAATCATTCCCACTTGCAGGTGACATTGTCATGTAGTAGAAAAATCCAAAGTAAAAAAAAAAGAAAAATCCAAAGTAATCCATTAACAATTAGAACTAATGAGTTCAATATTGCTTGGACACAAACTTAAATACAAAAATCAATTCTATTTTGAAATACAACACATGAATAATCCAAAAATTAAATTAAGAAAACAATCCCACTTATAATAATAGCAAAACATATAAAATACCCAGGAATAAAACTTCAAAGTGTTATACTTGTACACTAAAAAATATAAACCATTACTGAAAGAAATGAAACGTTCAAAAAAATAAAACAACATCAGACATTTATGGATAAAACTTAACACTGTTATGATGTAATACCCTGCAAGTTGGTCTACAAATTCAATGCAATCCTTATTAGATTTCAACTGATTTTCTTGAAGTAATTGTCAAAGTGATTCTAAAATTCATATAGAAATTAAAGGAGTGAGAAATAGCTGAAACAATCTTGGGTGGGGGAAGATGGAGTTGGAGGACCAAAACTTCCTATTTTCAAAGCTTACTACAAATTTACAGTAATCAAGAAAACACAATACTGGCATAATATTAGACATATAGATCAAAGGAACTGAACTGACAGTCTAGAAAAAAAATCCTCCCATTTATGCCCAATCAATTTGCAACACCCGTGCCAAGACAATTCAAACAACAAAAGATAGTCTTTTCAACAAATGGTATTGGGAAAACTGGACATATGCATGCAAAAGAATAAAGTTGGACCCTTTCCTTATATTGTATTAAAAAATTAACACAAAATGGATCACACATCTAAACAGAAGAATTAAAACAATCAAACTAGAAGAAAACTTGGGTGTAAATCTCAGTGACCTTAGGTAAGGCAATGGTTTCTTAGCTATGACATAAAAAGCACACACAACAAAAGAAATATAGATAAACTGGACTTCATCAAATTTAAAAAGAACATCATCTGTAATGTAAAAAGATAACCCACAGAATAAAAGAAAATATTTGCAAAGTACATATGATGAAAGCCTTGTAATACAAAATATATAAAGAACTTTTTCTAACTCAGTACATAAAAGACAGTAGATAGACTTAATATTTGTGCCACTCCCCTCAAATTCATATGTTAAATCCTAATGTCCAATGTGATGGTATTAGGAGGAGGGACTTGTGGGGGGTGACTAGTTCATGAGGTCAGAGCCCTCATGAATGGGATCAGTACTTTCATAAAAAAGACCCCAGAGAACTCCCTCATCCTTTCCACCATGTCATACACAGCAAGAAGACAGCTTTCCATGAACAAGCAAGTAGCTTCTCACCAGGCATGGAATCTATAAGCACCTTGATCTTTGACTTTCCAGGCTCCAAAACTGTGAGAAATAAATTTCTAGTGCTTATAAGCCATCCGGTCTATGGTATTTTTGTTAAAGCAGCCTGAACTGAGGCAGAAATTAGTACTGAGAAGCGGGGTGCTATTGTAACAAATAACAAAAAAAAAAAGGAAGTGGCTTTGGATCTGGATGATGGGTAGAGGCTGCAAGAGTTTCAAGGTGCATGCTAGAAAAAGTCACATTGCCATGAATGGACTGTTAAAGATGATTCTGGTGACAGCTCAGAAAGAAAAGAGGAGGGCTGAAGAGAAGATTTCAATCTCCTTAAAGAATACCTACCTAAGTAATTCTGAGTAGATCGTTGGTAGAAAAATGGACAGTAAAGGTCATTCTGATGAGTTTCAGATGGAAAAGAGGAACATGTAATTGCACAATGGAAGAAAGAATGACCCTAAAGGCAATTCAAATATCACCAAGGCTGCTCCTCCCATTACAGTTTCACAGCTGGAGAAATATTTGCCCCAGGATGAATTATACCTTGAGTCTCATTCATATATGAATTAGATGATATTTATATGAAACCCTGAGCTTAGATTTTAAAGTTGATGCTGAAATGAGTTAAGAGATTTGTGGCTGCTGGGATGTAATAAATGTATTTTGCATGTGATAAAACCATGAATTTGGGGGTCTAAAGACAGAATGTTATAGATTTCAATGTTTTTTTAAAAGATTTTTTTATTTATTTGACAGACAGAGATCACAACTAAGCAGAGAGGCAGGGAGAGAGAGAGGAGGAAGCAGGCTCCCCGCTGAGCAGAGAGCCAGATGTGGGGCTCTATCCCAAGACCCTGGGATCATGACCTGAGCCGAAGGCAGAGGCTTTAACCCACTGATCCACCCAGGTGCCCCGATTTCAATATTTTTATATCCTCCCACAAGTCATATGTTAAATCCTAATGTCCAGAGTGATGGTATTTGGAGATGGGGGTCAGCAGTGATTGGATCATGAGGGTAGAGCCCTAGTGAATGGGATTAGTGCTCTTATAAAAAGACCCCAGAAAACACCCTCACCCATTCCACCATATGATGCATAGTAAGAAGACAGCTTTCTGTGAACCAGAAGAAGGCCCTCACCAGACATGGAATCTACTAGCAAATTTATCTTTGACTTTCCAGTCTCCAAAACTGTGAGAAATAAACTTCTACTGTGTATAAGTCACCCAGTCTATGGTATTTTTGTTATAGCAGCCTTAACTGAATGAGACATAACCCAATTTGAAAATGGGCATTGGATCTGAATAAACATGTCTCCAAATAAGATATATAAATGGCCAAAAATCACATGAAAAGATGTTCTATGTCATTAATCACTAGAATAGCACAAATGAAAACTATGAGATACCATTTACATCCGTTAGAATGGCTTAAAAAAGTCAGATAATAACAAGTGTTGATGAGGATGGGCAGAAAATACAACCCTCATACATTGCTTGTGAAGATGTAAATAGTGCAGATATTTTGGAAAACTCTTTGGACATTGCTCAGATTACCAGACCATAGAGTCACCACAAGACCTAGCAATGCCAGTACTAGATATACACAAGAGAAATGAAAACATACGTCCACACAAAAACTTATTAAAAAATGTTAACAGTAGTGGGCACCTGGGTGGCTCAGTCGTTAAGCAGTTGCCTTCAGCTCAGGTCATGATTTCAGGGTCCTGGGATCAAGGCCTACATCAGGCTCCCTGCTCAGCGGGAAGCCTGCTTCTCCCTCTCCTGCTCCCCCTGCTTGTGTTCCTTCTCTCTCTGTGTCTCTCTCTGTCAAATAAATGAATAAAATCTTTTAAAAAAATGTTCACAGTGGTATTATTTAAATAGCTAAAAAATGGAAACAACCTAGCTGTCCATCGACTAATGAATCAATAAACAACATTTGGGGTATTCATGCAATGGAATCTTATTTAGCAATTTAAAAAACAAAGTATTGATACATGCTACATGAATGAGTCTTGAACACATTACACTAAATGAAAAAAAAAAGTCACAAAAGATGGTGTATTATTTAACATCTTTCATTTGAAATGTCCTAATAAGCAAATCCAGGGAGACAGAAAATAGAACAGTAGAGGTTACCCAGTTGGTGGACTGGGGAACAAGAATGAAGAATAATTGCTAATGGATATGGGCTGGGGTTTCTTTTTGGAATTTTGTAAATGTTCTAAAATTAGACTGTAGTGATGGTTGCACAACTCTGAGTATACTAAAACCACTGAACTGAGACAAGCAGACAAACAAACCCAGTCTGTATAATAAATAAATAATAACTTAATAATTCTGTTTGATAGTAAGAGACAATAACAAAAGCTCTCAAAAGTTCAGGTAAATACCACAATATTTGAAACAGCTGAGAAAAAGGCAGAAACTGGATTTCGGGGTATAAAGGGGTGAAATCATCTAATAACACAGATCCAGGCACTCAGGGAGTGTCTAGTATGTGTAAGTTGATGATTCTAAGTTCCGTGACCTGGCAAAGTATTCTGGAGATCACAACATTCATCCTTCTGCCCCATAAAATCAAACCTAGATAAGTGGGCCATTTTCAGCGCTGCTTTTATAGCCAAACAGCAGCAGCAACAACAACAAAAAACAAACAAACAAAAAAAAACACCCCACACCTTCCCAACCACTTCTGGTACGGTTACTTGATCTGGGTCAGATGCCGAGTAGCAGGGGTGAGAATTTCCTCTCTGAGGATTTATGATCATGACATTAAGCATTCTGATAAGCACCTCAAGGTAAGATGGTGGCATGGCAATAGAAGAAAAAGAGAACAGCTAAATGCTTCAGAGGAGAGAGTTCAACACAATGAGTGAGATTTAGAAGGAGCAGGGAAAAAAGAATAAAGCATAAAGCCAATAGCAGGGAGAAGGAGTACTGGGGCAGAAGAAAATGAAGACAGAGTGATAGAAACTTTGATAAGGCTGTAAAGTTTAGAGAAATGAGAGGAAAGTAAGAAAAATATAAGGTAAAAAAAGAGAAAAGAGTTGTGTCCTTTTTTTTTTTTTTCTTTTACCAGGCCCACTTCTTCTTCCTCCCAAATATTGATAAACATGGAGCAAAACAAGACATCTGGCCCTGATATTTACTCTTTGTTCCACCAGCAGAAAGGGTATTTTAAAATCCAATACTCAAAGTGATGAAAAAATATTCAGATGAATTGGGTTAGCAGTACAGTAGTCCAATCCTCCATAATACAGCTCTCCTAGAACAGCAGAAGTTAATTACTTACTTATAAGAATAACCAGTTATTCTTATTGACTGATTAAGAAATAAATATGAACTGTTGTCTTCTACCCAATTTATAATGAATATTAATGGTAAAAATAATTATACAAAATAAGACAAAAGCTGCACATAGCTAAGTTTGTTAATTGACTAAAAACTGACAGAAGCAAAACTATTTGATAATATTTTTACCTGCAAACTTTGATTTAGAATAAATGGACTTGATAGAAATAATGTCCATAAAACAAAACTCCCAATTTAGTAGCTATAATTGTTGATACAAATAAAAAACTTGATTAGAAATACTTCATTTTCATTGAAAATTTTACATGGAAAATTATTCTGATGAGAATAATTTCAGCAAAATAAAAATGAACATTAAGAAATTGGGTGTGGTGCACCTGGATGGCTCAGTGGGTTAAAGCCTCTGCCTTCGACTCAGGTCATGATCCCAGAGTCCTGGGATTGAGCCCCGCATCAGGCTCCTAGCTCAGCAGGGAGTCTGCTTCCTCCTCTCTTTCTGCCTGCCTCTCTGCCTACTTGTGATCTCTCTCTCTGTCAAATAAATAAATAAAATCTTAAAAAAAAAAAAGAAATTGGGTGTGATTTGAGTGCTAGGTAGGAAATTAATTAAGGAGTTAAATTATCTCAATAGAGAAAAAAAATTGCAGTACAGATTTCTTTTGTCTGAGTACATTCCTCTCCATGGGTCATGGAGGTATGCCTGAGAGTATGCATGCTAGCACATAATGGGCCCCTCTGTATCTATTTTAGAAGAAGCTTGATTTAGTTGCCCTTCTGATAAATAGCTTTAATTCAAGAGAATAAGCAGTCCATATTCCCTGGATTTGGCATGGGGAGGGAAGAGAGGATCTGATAGGTTTTGTTGCCTCTAATTTTTGTGACTAATATAGATGCTCTGTTTGAAAGTATCCAGACCTGGTTCCATTCTGGTTTAGCTAAAAATGAATTGCATGGAGCACTGGGTGTGGTGCATAAACAATGAATTGTGGAACACTGAAAAGAAATTTTAAAAAATAAATAAATAAAAATTTTAAAAAAACAAACCAAATTTGGAACAAAATGTACTCTTTTCTCAAAAGCCAAGCCCTCAGAACTATCCTAAGGATAGTTATGAAAGACAAAACAAGCCAAGTATAGTTGAGAGTGGTCATGAAACTTGTCAAAGGTCTAAAGAAAGTCAAAGTGGCCTAATTAAATTCAGACAGTGAGTCTAAGAGAAGGCCTTAATTGCTAAGAATTCTTCTATTGCCTGGCTTAAGGTTCCTCTTTGGAGGAAACACCTCTAGAGAAAGTCCCATCCTGCCCATACCTTCCCTACTCCTCTTTATGTGATTGGTAAATTGAAAGAAGGAACAGGGAATATTCTTCTCAGCTTCCTCCTCTGATTCTCTTTGGAAGCCAATTTTCCCTCAAGGAAGATGCAATCTGAGTTTCTTGTTCCTATAAAATTTACAGGTGCACACACCTACCTGTCATTATTTTTGTATCAGGAACACTGATTTGTCTACCTCTGCCTGGTGAACACAATGATGAATCTGTCCCAGTCTGGGCTATAGAATTAATAAATCCATTTGCCACATATATAAGTGATGCTTTCTCATGGACCTTTGCCTAAAATAAAGTTGGTATTTTGATGACCATCTTGACTCCCATTTCTTAGATGGTTCCAAACTCAGGCAAAGAAGAGAGGAATGCTGTGCATTAACTGCTAAATTTCCAAAATAAACCCCAATCTGCTATAAATAAATAAATCCCTCTAGCTATTTACTTCCACAGAAACTTGTGAAATTTTTGTTTATGGGGTGTGTGTGTGTGTGTGTGTGCTCTTTATTTTTAGGCAAAGGAAATAGAAGTAAGAATTTGGGATTCAGTTAGTATACTGAAAATCCTGAAGAAATTAAAAGCCATAGGCTTCTTTAAGTTTCTAGAACACAAAATTTTAAGGAAAAAATAAGAGTGGTGACAAGAAGTGGAAGTAGGTAGGGCAGGGAGACATATGTTCACCTAGAGCAGGCTTATTTCATATACGAAGGACATTTGAAACAAATAGACATATTTTAACATGTAGTCTCTGGGTTATGTGAAGTAAACAACATTCTCTTGAATAAATATCCTCTTAATATCATAGAACACACCCATGTATTTTTCATGAAATTGATCTCAGATTTGAAAAATTAGTTTGAATCTCATGAGACTTAACTTTTAAACAAAATGGGCATTAGTAGTAGTAGTATTACTTTGCAAACAGATTGGTAGGTTTTCCTGTATTCTCAAACCATATTGGACCCATTCAATAATGTAATGGAAAATACTCTACAAGAAAATGCATGTACCCCAGGGATTACATTTCTACTTATGCCTGTATTTGCCATCAACATCAAATAAATACCAGAATAGTGTTACTGCAATTAGATGCAGGAAAAAAATCAGAAATCTTTGAGAAACAAAGAAGGAAAGCTCTGAAACATGGAAATAAAGAGTGCTTCTCTGGGGGCACCTGGGTGGCTCAGTGGGTTAAGCCTCTGCCTTCGGCTCAGGTCATGGTCTCAGGGTCCTGGGATCAAGCCCCGCATCGGGCTCTCTGCTCAGCAGGGAGCCTGCTTCCCCCTCTCTCTGCCTGCTTCTCGCCTATTTGTGATCTCTCTCTGTCAAAAAAATAAATAAAATATTTTTTTAAAAAAAGTGTTTCTCTGGGTACATGAAGTGGCCCCAGAGGAAAATGTAAGGCAGGTGAAGTTTGTCTTTCAGGTTTTTTTCTTTCTTTGATTCTTTTTAGACACTGTATAATCTCATGCCACCTTTACAAGACTTTGAACTTAGCCTATGTTGGCTAAAACAAGAGGAAAAAGCATCCTTACTCAGTTTTCCCCAAGCACCTCAGTCCACTTGGCTTACTTCTACACATCCTTCAAGAATTAGCTGAAATACACAAGAGAATAACACTCGCTACAAAAAAAAAAAGAATAAAATCTTTCCATTTGCAACAACATGGATGGATCTAGAAGGTGTGATGCTAACTGAAGTAAATCAGAGAAAGACAAATACCATATTATTTTACTCATATGTGGAATTTAAAAAACAAAACAAAGGAACAAAGGAAAAAAGAGACAAAAAACCTGACTCAAATATAGAGAACAAACTGAGGAGAGGCAGGGGGGAATAGGTAAAATAAGGTTATGGGGATTGAGTACCATGATGAGCACTGAGTAATGGATAGAAGCACTGAATCACTATATTGTACACCTGAAACTAGTATAACACTGTGTATTAATTCTACCTGAATTTTTAAAAAAATGATAAAAAAACCATAATTTTTTTTTAAAAAAAGAAGAATTAGCTGGAATGTTCCCTTCTCTGAGTTTGAGACTCTTTTCTCTCTGTTTCTACAGTTTCCTATATATAATCAAACAGGGAAGAATAGAAGGCATGTCTTAAGCCAAAGGATAAATGGTAGGTTTAGCCTTCGTGGGTATAGGAAAAGTCTGAGCAGATAATGCCTATTTATAACCCAATAATCACCACAGGTACATCTGTCTACCCTGCCTTCACTTCAGTCTAGCCTTGCTTTATTATTCCATTTCAAGCTGAGAGAACTTGAGAGATAGAAGCCCTCTCCCTGGGTATTTCTGTCTATAAGAGGAGTGTCTCTCTTCACAGAAAATTCCCCAATTGTTTTAACCTATATCCCGTGCAAAATTTCATTGAGATTACTAACAGGTGCAGAACCAATTAAATGATTTGAATTTTACCATCATCATCAGCACTGTCAACAGACACTTACTTAATGAGTATCCCTAGAGCACTACACATTGTACTCAATGCTAATAGTTCATCTTCTTTCCCCCAAAGGACATTTTAATGAACAGTGAAATAGCTAAAATATAGACATGAAAATGAAAAGGCTAGAAAAATAAAAAGAATTAATAATTGGTCCCTAAATAAAGAGCAGATCTTCATTCCTTCTTAATACCAATAGCCATAAGTCATTCAAATATATAAAGAGATTTATTTATACACAAAGTGAATAGAGAGAAAAAGATAATGTTATAGATTGAATGTTTGTTTACGCCCCACCCCCAGATTCATATGTTAACCAAAAGCCCAAGATGACAATATTAGGAGGTGGAGCCTTTGGGAGGTGATTAGTTCCTGAAGGCTCCACCCATACAAATGGGATTAGAGCCCTTATAAAAAAGACCCCAGAGAGATTCCTGTGAGAATACAGCAAAAGTGGCTGTCTATGAAGCCAAAATCAGAACTTCATCAGACACTGAGTCTGTTGGCACCATAATCTTGGATTTCCCAGACTCTAAAATCATAAGAAATAAATGTTGTTTAAAAGCCACCTGGTATGGTATTTTTATTACAGCAACCTACATGGACTAAGACTGATGATGATGATGGTGATGATGATGTTGATGATACAGATAGACCTAAACAACATGCAAATGTACATAAAGATCTGTAGTCTAGACAAAGACATATATGATACACCTATGTTCATATATCTCTATCTAGATATCTATCTATAACTCTAGATAGATACAAAGAGAGAGATACAAATGTCTAAAAAATCTTTTTAGCAGCTCTTAATATATTTAACATAAGTGGAAATAGTACCTTTGATTTTACTGATTAAAACGGACTGGCTCACATTAAGAACTTTCCTCAAACATCATTTAAAATTCTTAATTCAAATGTGAACTCTATGGTTAGAAAGAGTACGGTAATCCTGGATAAAACCCAAACAAGAGCTGTAACTTTGACTGAGGAACTGAGTGAAGAAATTTCAAGGCTGAATAGAAATAGCTAAGGAAGGATGTAAGCCTAGACCTAATTTAATTTGTGAGCCCCAAAGTAGTAAGGGAATTAGTTAACCTAGTACAAATGAGTTTTCCAAAAGGGATTTATCTTTAGCCTGAATAATGGAAACTAAGTCCAGAACACATAGAGATCTAAATCACTGGTTAACAAAAAAAATATTCTCAAGCAGTTATGTTAATACTGAACACAAAATTAAACATTCACACAGACCTCATTCCCGGGATGGAACACAATGTTACCTGGGTAGTATACTAGATAACTAAAAAAGTTTCATACCTGACGTGTGATACATTTGTCTATACATTTATGTGGCATACTGCTTTGTTTGAAGGTCTATTTAAGAACTGTTCAAAGGATAAGCGTACTGCCTAACGATGGGAGTAGGTAGGTCGCAGAAGACATCACAAGACACAAAGGTTTGAGCAGATTCTTAAAGAGCACCAGGTTAAGAAAAGAACCTGGAGGAGAAGTCAGAATTGTTGGAGAGAAAATTACATCAGACAATAGGAATGGAATTAACTAATGCCATAAGGCTGGAGAGAGAATGGTTTGTTTGAAGAATAAAGGAGTTAAGAGTGGTCAGATTAGAGAAAACACGAGAAAGCGTAAGATTAAAGTCTGAAAAACCATCCATTCTATCCTAAAGAACTAGAATATCTACAGGCTTAAGAATCCCTTCTTTAGTGATTAGAAATCATATGACACTCCTCACCCCCACAATTGTATAGTATTTAGTGTCTGATATTTTCACCTCTGTTAACAATGGAATTTACATCAAAACATGAATACCAATTGGTAGACAGAACATGGCCTTGGCTGTAAAATTCCCTAAACAATTTAAGTTAAAAGGGAAAAAAACTTTAAGTAAATAAATATATACAGTTATGCCACAAGAAAGCCATCTTCCATTTTTACCAAGTTCTCCTCTATGTACTAAGGGACTAACCTCATTATAAAACCCCCTGGAGTATTCTCTCTTTTCCACAAAAGAAGGAGGGGGAAAAAAAAGAACTTTCCAGGGATAGTTTTGCACAGAAATGACAGGATAGGTTTCTAAAGGATGGTTTCCAACCTGTTAATAGTTTTCAATACACAACAGCTGCAATCCATGAAAGAGATAAATATTCATGGCACAAAGCATTTATATGTATCAAATGTATATTCATGAACAAATGGCTTCCCCTGCCTTTAATAGTGTTCACTGTGCAGTCAGTGAAGAATGGACCAAGCCTCCCCTGGCTGCTACTGCTGAGTCCCCACTGCTCCATCTCCTGAATGTCAGTTCTGCAGTGGTTACCAACAGGACAAAAGCCATGAAAAAGAAAAAAAAAAAAAAAAAAGTGCCCTGAATCACTCCCCACTCATTCCAGATCAGATAGCAGCACCTCCTTGTGTCAAATATTAATGACAGGTTTTCTATAGCTGCCAACTTATTTTTCAGGATTAGCATTATATATTCAAGACTTGTGTGGCCATATGTACACCGTAATATCCATGGCTGACCCTCCTCTTTCAAATATGCTTTGTCACAGCACCGCCCTCCCAACGGGCTTTACTAAGAACACTGGAAGGCAAATTTGCATACACTGAATAGCATTCTCGGGTGATCATCAGCATCCAGTTGTCATGGCCTCCATCAGAGTGTTCTGTGCAGCATGGAGGCAAAAGAATGACAGTGCAAACTATTCAACAAAAGTCTTTGTTATTCATAAGGTTTGGTGGATGGTATGTGCTTTTCAAAATTGGCATATTGTTTGATAAAAGTGTTGTTTGCTCCATTAATTTCTCCAGGAGGAAGGAAAGAATAGAACCAGGTGAGGAAATGTGCCTTTTGTCGAAAAAGAATAGGGAGTCATTATAAGGTTTCAGGGCACTGAACAAAGCCTGCTAAAAATAAAAATAAAAAAATAATACTAATAATAAGGAAATGAAATAATTTAAATTGTAACACACAGGCAAAGGAGCTGTCAGCTTTGCAGACAGGGCCTCTTCACTCACTCTCTTGATTCTTCTTGGTCATCTCCCCATGCCTTTTTAGGTTCACAGGAAAATAGTTCTAACTCTATAGGAAATGCCAACTTTCCCCTTTCTTTATCTCTCATGGCATTTGCTCTTGATCCATTCTAAGAAATGTGTTTTTAGGACCAAGATGAGAAACAGAAAATATGATTTGATATCATTCCCTCCTACACGTTTTTATAAGGATACCTAGTTGTATCTGAATTTTAGTGTGCAAAGTTAAATTGCACCTATCCCTCTTGGAAGTTTATACAATATATTACATCAGACTCTAAATTGTAATCTACTATAAAATATGAAAAGATTTTAGCTCTTTGTGCTATGAGACTGAGATTGCATATAATAACTGGTGAGGAGGAAGCACCTTGCTGGATCTGTCAAGTTTCCAGAAATATCATGGATTGTAGCTGTACTTGGCTAGGATGAAGTCATACCTCTCTATAAATGAAATGGTTTCAGTATTTAAGTATAGTTTCAGTGTTTAAAACAAAGCAAATTTTATCCTGGATTATATTATGAAAATTAATCCTTTGCAAAGGAAATGTTTCTGAATTGTTTCATAAATAAATAGAAGAGGTTCTCTAGAGGGTGATGAATCTCTGCAGACCCACAATTAATTCCCTAGGTCCTCCCACTTTTGATTATACAATGTGAGGCATGTTGCCATCATCTTTTTTTCCCATCTCAATGAAGTCTTAGTATGCATCAGATTCTCCTGTTGTCAACTTTATACTATTCTTGCTAATGAAGAGCAGTCCATATTGCCATTCAAAAGCATACCACAACTGACACTCTACCAGAAATAAAAATAATACAAAAGGCAAAGGAATTTATCTCACCTAATCTGTTTATTTGAATTATTTCTTCCATGCCTATCATGTTCGAGAGCTGTGCTATTCGCTGTAGACACAGCCTCTTTTCTCAAGACATTTTCAGTCTTACAGAAACATCAAATGAAGTAGCCAAGCAGTCAGAATGCAGCGTGCTAAGTGGTCTGGTGGAGGAAGTATCCGATGTTATGGGGTTGGAGAGTTTAAGACACTTGCCTAAGATTCTACAAAAAGAAGGCAGTAAAGCCCAGATTTGAACCTAAATTTTCAGGCCCCTAACTTTATACATCTGCTTATAAAATATCGACTTATCTTTGCCCAATCCCTTATATATGGAAGGAGCCACTTGAATGGCCAAAAGAAATTCTCTTCCCCTACTCCTAATAGGACTAGTTAGAATTATGCCACAATTAATCTTAGCCAAAAAGGAAACCAAAGCTGGAAAGTAGAAAACAGAAATCTCATGATTCACTGAGTGAGAGTTCCATTAGAAAAAAGGAATAGTAGAAAGGCTTTAGCTGGTGAGGAAGTCTGTTCCCGTTCCCATTACATTCTTGAATCTCCTTTGGTCCTGGTGTCAGTCTAACTGCACAGTACATGAATGTAGGCTGGAACAGGGCTAGAGTAGGCAGTTAGATAGACATGAGCAGTAGAGGAGAAAGGAGGTGGCAGATGTGAAAATTGCCAGGGACCACACCAGTCTCCAACCAGAGACCACTCGCTCTCCCTTAGACCAACCCCTTTTGTGGTTTAGCACAGTCTGATAAGCAAAAGATATAGAAGCAAGGACATTCCCAACTTTGGAGTGTGTGCACTTAAGGAAATCCTTGTCTGCTAGTAACCCCAAGCCTGTTATAATATTATTATTATTATATCACTAGCATTGCAGTTTGCCCCCCCCCCCCATTATTTTCCTTTAGGTGCTCATGAGAAGATGGAGGACATGAACATGCACAAAAGGTTGGAGGGGAGGAAACTAAGATGACCCAGTGCGTGGCGTGATAATGAAAAGACGGGATAGAGTTGATCAAACAGATCCCCATAAAAAAAACATGATGCAGAACTCAGCGGGCTGCTACCCACCCTTAGGTTAGCCCACACCCATATCTCTGGAGTGTATTTTTGCTTTGCTAAATAAAACCTTTGCTCTTCTCACTCTCTATCGAATCTCTAGACTGAATTCTTCCTTTTGAGAAGATAAGAACTGAGGGATTTTACCCAGTAACACTTTTACCAGCTTACCAACCCATGAGGAAACTGCTGCCCACTCCTCTTTGTGACTATATAGGATAGGAAGCTGTTGTGTTGGGGAGGAGGGTTGGTAGCACAAACCTAGCTTCCCAATGGCTTCACTGCTTTGTATTCCTCACGCTAATATCTGCTGGAGTCCATACTGGAATCCCCATCATTCCCTAGTGGGTAGCCTAATACCAACCATGATGTCTTAAGGTACACTAATAAACTAATTAGCACACAGAAACTAACCATACATCTCACAATGTTTCACTACTATTGTGACCAGCCTCAGAACCAAAACTTCTTCCTATTGTCTAACATCTCAGGATTAAGAGGAGGGCCAGGAAGTAATGGAAACTACGATGGGGAGACAAAGGGGACTAATTTTAAGCCAACTATCATTTTAAGCATTTTATTTCATTAGCAATTCAAACTAACCTGAGTAGACTGATGTTACCAATTGAGAAAAAAAAGTAATGAGGTTAAAATCATTCCTGTTCACAGCCAGTAAGTTCCAGATCCAAGATTAAAACTCCATTATGGCCCTCCCCAAGTACTGGTATGTGTGCTCCCAAAGGCAGATGTTCCCTGGCACTCAAGATGAAAGAGGGGATGAATTCACCTTTCCATAGAAACTGAATAGCATCTTAATGCATCTTCTCTGTTCAATTGAAAGACCAAATATTTAAAAAAAAAACTTCATAAAGTACAGTGATAAACAATTTATGTACCACATGGAGGTCAATGCCTCTGAGTCATCAGGACCAACAGTACTCCAAGGGGTCTGGAATTAGGCTTACAGCCCCTGGGGAAACTGCTGCCTACCGCTCCCTGGAGCCACCTCTACAAGGGAAGCTATTAACTTGAAGAAGGAAGGTTGGTAGTCCAGACCCAGCTATATAACTGAATTTGCAACTTCCCAAATATCACTCTAGCACAGAATCTCTTTATAAGTGCTGATTTTGGACTGGGAGCCTAGGGAGCTCAAGGAGGCATCGGCTAAGGCCTAGATGGAGAGAAGTAAGCATAGAGAAAGGGAAAGAAAAACACAGAAATGTATGGTTAGTTGCAATGATTAGTTCAGTGTGATTACATTACCACAGGAATCATGGGTTTGTATTAACTAACAGTTGACTGAGAACCTAACCACTAACACATTCTGAGTCCCAAAGATCTACTTCTATATATGACTTTTGGAACTTTACACACACACACACACACACACACACACACACACACACTAAGTTCCAAAATATATATATAGTGAGCTAGTCTTGGAGAAATTCTAATGAGAATTTTCACTTGAGAAGATGTGAAACCACTTTGACCATTCATACTGGGAAATTTGCCACTTCTTATTCTCAGCAATCATCCAGAGGTATAGATGAATATTACAGTCTTCTATTGTTGAGCAAGAAGTTGGCTATTAAATTTAAGACAATTTTTAAATTGTCTTCTTAATAAAGAAGATTGAAACTTCCACACTGAAATCTCGAGCCAATTTTCATTGTCCATGCTCTATTATTTCTCCCTTTTAAGTCTGTTACTATTTTCTTCACAATATTTAGATCCATCTATATTGGGGTATCTAGGTGGCTCAGTCATTTAAGTGCCTGCCTTTGGCTCAGGTCATGATCTCAGAGTCCTGGGATATGCCATGGATAGGCTGGGCTCTCTCTTGTATGCTCTCTCTCTCTCTCAAATAAATAAGATCTTTTAAAAAAAATAGATACTTCTATGTTGAGTGCATAAATATTGACAAATGTTATATTCTTTTGTTTGACTGACCCCTTTATCATTATGTAACACCTTCTTTGTTTCTCATTGTAGAAACAAAGGATCTCTGTAATAACAACAGATTAATACAAAGATTCATAAAAGACTGCTATAAATAATTGTATGTCTACAAATTGCACAAACTAGAATGGATACATTCCTAAAAACATACAACCTACCAAGACTGAATTATGATGAAAGAGAATCTGAACAGGATATTTGCTAGCAGTGACAGTGAACCACTAATCAAAAATCTTCCAACAAACAAAAGTTTAGGGCCAGACAGCTTCACTTATGAATTCTACCAAATATCCTAAGAAAAATTACTACCAATCCTTCTCAAACGCTTCCAAAAATAGAAGAGAGGGGAATTCTTGAAAACACATTTTACAAGGCTAGCATGATCTTGATAACAAAACATAAAAGAGGCAAAAAAAAAAAAAAAATTACAGGCCAATATCTCTGATGAACATAAAAGTAAAAATTCTCAATAAAATGTTAGAAAACTGAATTCAACAATACATTAAAAGTATTTTACACCATGATCTAGTGAGATTTATTCTAGGGTTACGAGGATGTTTCAATATCCACAAATCAGTCAGTGTGGTGCACTACATTAACAAAATGAAGAATAAAAAACCAAGTGATCATCTCAATAGATGCAGAAAAAAGCATTTAACAAAATTCAACATCCATTTAAGAGAAAACTCTCAACAAAGTGGGTATAAAAACATACTTCAACATAATGAATGCCATTTATGACAATGCCACAGCTAACATCATACTCAATGCTGAAAAGCTGAAATCCTTTCTTCTAAGCTCAGAAACAATACAAGATGTCTATTCTCACCTACTCAAAATAGTATCAGAAGTCCTAGCCAGAGCAATTAAGGAAGAAAAAGAAATAAAAGGCATCCAAATTGAAAGGAAATAAGTAAAACTGATTACTATTAGCAGATGATATGACAGTATACATAGAAAATCTGAAAGACTCCACAAAAAAACTGTTAGAACAAATCTACAAATTCAGTAAAGTTGCAGAATATAAAGTCAACACAAAAATCTGCTGTGTCTCTATACATTAATAACAAATGACTGCAAAGAGAAATTAAGAAAACAATCCCGTGGATAACTGCATCACAAAGAATAAAATACCTAGGAATAAATTTAACCCAAAAGGTGAAAGGCGAGGATATTGAAAACTATAAGACATTGTAAGAAACTGAAGAAGACAAGAATAAATGGAAAGACATTCCATGCTCACAAATAAGAAGAATTAATATCGTGAAATGTGAAAATGTCTCTAGTATCCAAAGCAATCTACAGATTCAATGCAGTCCCTATCAAAACTCTAACAGTATTTTTTACAGAAATAGAATAAACCACCTTACAATTTGCATAGAACCACAATAGATCCTAAATAGCTGAAGCAATCTTGAGAAAGAAAAACAAAGCTGGAAGCATCATGGTTCCTGATATCAAATTATATTTCAAAGTTGTAGTTCTTAAAACAGTATGATATTATAAAACAGATACATAGATAAAAACATATACATAGATCATAAAAACAGATACATAGATCAATGAAACAGAATACACAGCCCAGAAATAAACCCTTGCACATATGATTAATTAATTAGAATATACAATGGGGAAAGGACAGTCTCTTCAACTGGAAAACTGAAGAGCCACAGCAAAATAAGGAATCTGGACCATCATCTTACACCATGTACAAAAATTAACTAAAAATAGATTAAAGACTTGAACATAAGACCTGAAACCATAAAACTCCTAGGGAAAAAAAAACAATCAGTTTAAACTGATTTCATAATCTGTTTCAAACCCTTGAAGCAGGTCTTGGTGATGAGTCTTCAAATCTGATACCAAAACCAAAAGCAAAAAACTAAAGGTTCTACATTCTGAGTTGCAAAGGACACAATTAACAAAATGAAAAGGCAATCTACTGATGCAAGAAAAATATGCAAATTGTATACCTGGCAGGGATTAATATCCAAAAATCCCAATAGCAAAGAACATTCTAATTTAAAAATGGGCAAAATATCTGAATAGACATTTTTCTAAAGAAGACATTTAAATGGACAACAAACACATGAAAAAATATTTATTATTAATCATCAGGGAAATGCAAGTCAGAACCACAATGAGATATTAACTCACACCTGTTAGAATGGCTATTATAAAAACAAAACAACAACAACAAAAAATAAACAAGAAATAACAAGAGTTGCCAACGATGTGAAGGAAAGAGAACCTTTGTACACTGTTGGTGAGAATGTAAATTGTTGCAGCCACTAAGGAAAACAGTATGGACGTTTCTCAAAAAATTAAAAATAGAACTACTATATTATCCAGCAATTCCACTTGTGGGTATTTATCCAAAGAAAATGAGAACACTAATTCAAAAAAATATATGTACCCCCATGTTCATTGCAGCATCATTTACAATAGCCAAGATATGGAAACAACCTAAGTGTCAATGATGGATGAATGGACACACACATACATATCATACATATGGCAAGATTTTACACATTTTTATGGCTGAATAAGATATAATACACACACATATATACATATACACACACATATACATACATACACATATACACATATATTATTCAGCCAGAAAAATGAATAAAATCTTGCCATTTGCAACATGGATAGACCTTGAAGCATTATGCTAAGTGAAATAAGTCAGAAAAAGACAAATAGCACATGATCTCTATTATATGTAGAATTTTTTTCAAAGTACATAGATATAGGGAAGGATTGGTAGTTGCGAGAGGCAGGAATGGGGGGGTGGGAGAAATGAATGAAATTTTTTTTTCTTTTCTTAATAAATCGGATAATTTTTTTAAAAAAGAAAAAAGTAAGAAATGCTTTTGGAAGTAATAAAAATAAATCAATTGAGATATAGTCCTTGTTCTAGATCAAAGGCACAATATTATTAAGATGTCAATTCTTCTTAAATTGATTTAAAGATCCAGTGAAATTCCAATAACAATCTCAGCAAGCTATTTTGTAGGTACTGGCAAATTTATTTTAAATACTGAGTAGTCTAGACAGTGCTGATGAAGAGCAAGTCAATGAACTCACACTTCCAAATTTCAGGACTTACTATAAAGTTACAATACCATAGATAAATGGAACAGAATGGAGAGTCCATGGACAGACCAATGCAAATACAGACAACTTGGCCTTGGTCAAAGGAATAAAGGCACATCAATACAAAAAGGATAGTCTGTTAGTCTTCAGTAATCATTAACAAATGATAAGGGTACAAATGGATAACTACAAGGAAATTAATGAACAGACACACAAACTTTGCACCTTAGGCACAAATTCACTCAAAATCATTAATTTCCTAAAATATGAAATCCAAACTATAAAAATTATAATGGAAAAGAGGAGAAAATTCACCAGTTACTTCAATGACTAATTTTTATATACAATAACAAGTACAATCCGTCAAAGGAAACAACTGACAATGGGGGCTTCATTAAATTTAGAATGTCCATTCTATGAAAGACAATGTTGAAAGAATGGAAAGACAAAACCCTGACTAGAACAATATACTTTCAAAAAAAAATATATATATATACATATATATGTATATAGAGAGAGATTTGCATGTAATACATTCTGAGAATTAATAAAAGAAACAAAATCCCTGAATTAACTGGGGCAATATGAATAGATAACTTACCAAATAAAATATATAAATGGGCAAAAGCATGAAAAATGCTCAACACTGGGGAATTACTGGAAAACAATATGCATCATGTATTATGGAAAAGCAAATTAAAATACCAGTGAGATACCCTATCCATCTATTAGAGTGGCTAATTACTAAAAACTGATAATACCAATTGCTGGTGAGGATGTGGGACAACTGGAAATCTTATTCACTGCCGACAGGAATACAAAGGGTACTACCTCTAGAGAAGGCATCTTGTCAGACTCTTGTGAAGCTAAGCCTAATGTCACCATATGGTGCAGTAATTGTTCCCAGTATATTTACCCAACTGGAGTGAAAACATATATCCACAGAAAAACCACTAAGAACATATATAAAGCCGTTTTATTAACAATGGGCAAAACCTGGAAGGAACCAAGATGTCTTTTAATAGGTGAACAACAACCCAATGAGCTACACTAGGTGCACATAAGGCACACATGCACCGCAGGCATAGGGTAAGGAAATACATGAATTCAGACACAGGCTAGAGGAAAAATAAATGAAGTCTAGATGGACTGGAGGCACCCAGAATGTGGACAAACAGGAGCTGGTAGAGCTGGAAGCACAGGAGAGAGACACACTTGAGCACGGCATGCAGATACAGAGAGCGGGAAGTCTCATCTCAGATGCAGGCACAGGAGACAGAGATACTCAAGGAAAGACATGTGCTGCAGGCACAGAGAAGAGGGACACTAGTTGCCTGACAAGGGTTTTAGGAACAGGAAGAGACGGAGACTCATGTGGGCTGATGCAGGCTGCAAGAACAAAGGGGGAAAAAAAACCACAACACTGTACTGCTGCATCCCAGGAGGATGGGCAGATCTGCCCGTGAACACATGCCCCATTTTCCACCCTGTGCCAGGCTGATGAACCAGGAACCTGCTGTGTCTATGGCACAGGAGTTCTCTCAGGATCTGCTCTTCTCCCTCCTTGCTGGCTGTAAGGAACCTAGCCTATCTAACAGCACCAGACTGAATTATCGGCACCATGCATTGTGTAATGCATGGTATATACACTAATAAGGGCCTGA